>NCQT01061800.1:4159-20951 GCA_002740465.1 Stenocereus thurberi
TTAAAAAAAATCAAAAAACTTCTGAATAAAGGATTAATCAGCAATAATAAGAGTCCTCACACTAACCCTGTTTTCATAGTGAGAAATTATACTGAAGAAAAAAGAGAAAAAACAAGAATGATAATCAATTGTAAAAAGATTAATAATAATACTATCTTTGATGGTTATTAAATTCCTAACAAAACAGTCCTTTTCAACAAAATTCAAGGAGCCTCTGGTTCTCAAAAATGAATTACAAGAGCAATTATTGACAGATAAAAATGGATGAAAAAAGCATTTCTTTAACTACATTTAGTATCTAACAAGGAAATTATGAATGGATAGTAATGTCATTTAGTCTTAAAAATGCACCTCAAATATTTTAAAGAAGAATGGATAACATCTTCAAAGATGTTAATCACTATTGTCTAGTTTACATAGATGATATCCTTATCTTTTCCAAAACCATGGAGCAATACAAAGTTAATGTCTTAATTGTCACCCAAAGATGCATTGATCATGGTACCATACTTAAAAAAAACAAATACTTCTATGCCGAACAAGAAATTGAGTTCTTAGGTCTAGAGATAAAAGTTGGACAAATCATCCTACTAAAACATATTTTTTAAAAAATAGAAAACTTTCCTGAAAAGATTGAAGATAGAAGGCAATTAGAAAGGTTTCTTG
The DNA here is from genome assembly GCA_002740465.1 of Stenocereus thurberi. Classification (NCBI taxonomy): domain Eukaryota; kingdom Viridiplantae; phylum Streptophyta; class Magnoliopsida; order Caryophyllales; family Cactaceae; genus Stenocereus; species Stenocereus thurberi. The sequence continues at coordinate 4,826 of NCQT01061800.1, forward strand.
GATGCTTTACTTATGCTTCTGATTTAATTAATTAAAGATTTAGCTAAACTAAGAAAGCTATTGCAGTAGAAATTTAAGAAAGAAGTAAATTGGATATGAACCCCTAATGATATAAAGATTGTTCAAAATATCAAGAAGATGTATAAAAATCTTCTTGTTCCTAATTTGCCTAATGAAGGAGATGATTTAATTCTTGATATAGATGTCAACAATGAGTACTGGAGCACAGTACTCAAAATCAGAGAAGGTGAAAAACTTTGCAAATATTGTAATAGAAATTTTAATAAGGCAGAATGCAACTATCCCATAATAAAAAAGAAATCCTTATAGTCATAAGGGAAATTAAAAAGTTCCTAATCTTTTTAACCCAAAATCTTTTCTTATTTGAAATAATTGTAAAAAAATACTTTGTTTTGTTAAAAAAAAAATTATCAAATATGCAAGAGCAAAGGCGACGGGTTGACAATTATAGCTTAACTAATTTTTCTTCTCTATTAAACATATACATGGACCGAAAAACTCTCTAATGGATAGTCTAACTCGAGAACTCACCAATGGTGATCAATAAAGCCGTCTTCCTGTCAGAAAAGAAGAAAATCCATAATGAAATGTCATTTCTATTAGAACAGGCTTCTCCTTCTAGTAAAGTCCTGATTGACAATTTGAAATTCCATATAAAAGGTAGATCACACTTTGGTCTACTATCTTCTATCTACCTATTAGCCCAAAGATTTTTCCTTATCGAGTTACAAATTAATTACCTTAGATGTTCTTATGATATTAAAAAAAAAAGTTCTCTTGTTCAAGAAAATGGTTGCATGAGTAGTATGCAGCCTGCATCAATTATTATCATAACTGTTCTTATGATATTTGGGAGTCTTGGAGTATAGTGATCTATTTTTTTAATAAATTTGGAGTTGGCGGTGTTAGTTTTTCAACCAACGCAATCTCTCCAAATAACCCTCTCATTAAAGCCTGTGAATACGGGATGATAGTTTACTTTTTAGAAATTCCAAATCCAAAGTTTTCATTTTTCTCAACATTATCCAAGTTCCAACAATGCATATTCAAGAAGATCCATTGGATTCTTACATCTCCTGATGGTCTAACAAAAATTTCATATAGCAGACCCCTATATTTAGAGGCATATTGTGCACTAATCAAATATGAAAATAGATGAGCCAAACCAGCTCATTATCTTGTTCGGATCGTTGATTATGATGATTTCTATGATTAACGATAATATTGGTTTCCAGAACGATAAGGATTTATTATTGATCCCACTTTAGTAAGAGTCATCGATTTTTATAATATTTATCATCAAACTTGGGCATTAATTAAATAAGAAAGACGACAATGTATTATGAAAATACTACTTTCGCCTATGACGATGAGTTTAAAGAATACATGAAGGTGGAAGGAGCAGTCTCAGAAGATATCTTTGATTATCTCTTTGATGTTGGAGTTGGAAAGTTCTTATTAGAAAAAGAAAAGAAATATCTTCTGAAATTATTTGAGAAATGGGATCCAGAGCATCTTCAATTAGATGAAGGTTTTGATGATTATCTAGATAATGAGGGTATGGAAGATAAAATTGGAGATGAAGGCATGTAAAATCTCAATAATGATAACTAGCCTTGTCATCATTAAAAGTTCTGAAAAGTGGCTGCCCCATTGTTGTAGTATTTTCACAAGTGTCAGATCTGTAAAATAAAGTGTGAACTGTAGCCATTTGAAGAGTCAGTATGTACTATAGTCATATGAAAAATCAGTATATACTGTAGCCAATAGAGCATCCTATGTATCTCGTTCCCTCTATAAAAGAAGAGGTCGAGTGCTGAAAAGGGATACGATCATTTGAATATTCTTGAGCACAAGAAAAGTCAGAGCTTAAGTCCCTCTTCAAAGCCTTCCATTGTAATATTTGCAATTTTAAGCTTTTAATAAAATAAGTCTCCCAATAGGGAACGTTATTCGATCGAACCTTATGTCTTAAATATTATAATTTCTTGATTAAAGCCTCACTATCCCTTAAATATTTAAAACTTGATTAGTGACTAGGTTTTGAGGTAGAAAACGAAACATATCTGTGTTGTGCTTGAGCTAAGGAATGTGGGATTGAGATTAGCCATCACTGTAAACCAAAAATTAGAGGAACGCCGGAGTCCAGCACCGACTAAGTTTAGGTAACGGTCAAAACTTTCTAATTAAGCTTTAATTATTTTGTTAAGCATGGTAGGCCGTTAATCACAGAAAATATAATATTTATAATATAATTAGTAGATTGTGATAACTAGTATCAGTAAAATCTTTAGAAGAAGCTAAATCGTTAAAAATAAGCATAAAACAGCTTCTTTGTATAGTTTGCCTAAATCAGGGGCCTTTCTGTAATTTTTAAAAATTCAAGGACTAGAATAAAAAGAAAAAGCAGCTAAAAATTAGTTACCTAAAAACTTAAGGTGCCCCAGAATTAGATTTCAAATTATAAGAGCCTAAAAATAGTTACCAGTACTTAGGCACCTTAGAATCACTGATTGTAATTTGTTAGAAGGATTTGGATTGGACTTAAATTATAAAAAAAAATACTAAACAAAAATTATTTTTTATCTTATTATAAAAACGGGTAAGGGTAGGATATGGGTATGGGACGGATGAAGGCTATACTCGTAACCGTACCCATTTTTCAATACCCACCCCATTCCCATTTAAAATCCATTTTCACCACCCACTTGGGTTTTAAATGGGAAATTTTATGAGTTTTAAATGGGTATGGATTTCGTTGCCATCCTTACTGTGAGATACAAATAAACTAAAATTCACCAAATGAAACTGATAACGATAAAAATCACAAGTTAGAATTATGGCACCCTACTGCTCCTTCTGCTTTAACTCTATAATCACTATCAAAAAGCTCCAAAAGGACCGAAACGGAACTCACCAATTTAGCACATCTTAATAAGTGTAATATAACATACACAAAATGAACNATCTTAAAGAGCATAAGAGACATGAATTCTTTACTGAATTCTGTTGGTAAAAATTTTTTCAAAAAGAACACAAATAAGAAAAAGGAAAAACAATTGGTATAAATTTGAATTAAATTCAAATCAAAATTAAAGTAACACTCAAATCCTACAACGTTTGAGCTAAATCCATCATAGTCTCAATGGTATTTTCACAGCTAAATCCATCAATCAGTGGTGAATCTCACGACTCGTAAGTGAGAAAGTCTGCCATAGCAGAGAAAGAACAAAGAAATCCCATTATTGCTAACCTATGATACTTAAACTCAGCCATACTCATGTTGAAGTGTTGTACATTTGTCATGCTTAGTAATTCTCAAAGAAACTTTGCTAGCTTGAAACTTTGCTAGCTTGTAAATTGACATAAAAGATTGAGTATCCGTACCAATATTTGAGTGTGAAATATCCAACTTGCATATATGAAACAAACAAAATAAGATGAACTTGGGCAGAATATTCTCATTCTGTCATTGGCCCCAATCGAACATAGCTGCCTTACAATAATTTCAATGTCCTTCCATGTTGTCATGTCAATTCGGGAGACTTTTACACGTGCCCAGTTCAATTTGCTGTGCGTCATTGCATGTGTTTTTCAATGAAAATTTTGCTTTCGTTGATTTTATTTATAATGCTATATTTCTATTTTGTCGAGTAACATCTATTGTCCTTTTTTCATCATCTTTTTGAAAATGTATGTAAGGTCACTATTGACAATACGTAGAGAACCCTCCAAAAAAATCCCGAAACAAAGGATCTTTGGGTCACCTAAAATTAACATACCATCTTAGATGAATATAAAAGACTGTGAAATTATATTGTATAAGATTTTAAATACTCATAAAATTATATTATGTTATCAATAATTTATCTCAATTATAAGTACTCATGAATTGTATGTTTATCTAGAAATGATAATAAATTTGATTGGTTGAATTCGGATAAATTGTTAAGCATAGCAAAGTTGGCATGGATTGTATGTTCCATATTTATGTTACGTTTTTCTTTCTTGAATTTGTTCAATTTCTTTAGCTTGCATTATCGTCAGGATCCACCCACCCTTATATGAGTTCCCCGTCCCCCCCCCCTCCGGCGGCCAAAACAATTACTATTAAGTCAAAAGGCTAAATTAATTGGATTGAGATGAGAGTAGGAAGGGAGGTAAACGGAGATGAAGGTAATGGAGAGAAAGGGAAGGAAGTGAATGTGATATGTACTTGTCTTATTTGAATATGTTGTGAGAGATGATAGAGGCTGGGTGTAATACCCCGATTTTCTAATTCCTTTTATTTACTAATATTAACCTACGTAGCAGCGGAAAATCCTAAGTGGAGGTATTATCGTCATATTTCCTTCTTGGAAATACTAGGCTAAGTATCAACCAAACTTTAATGCAAAGTTTAAATCTTAACTTGTAGTATAAGTTCAAGTCTTGATGACCAATATAACAATGTCCAACTGAATAAAATAAATAATCTCTAAACAAACTCTAATATGAAACTAAATCATTTCAATTAAAGCGTATTTCATGCCCTTGCACTAATTCGGGCTCCTATCCCCATACTCCTGCACTTTACTTGAAAACAAAACATTTTGAACAACTAGATAAACTCAATAATAACCATCCCTAACAGCCAAACCATGCACACAAATTCATTTCAAACCATTTTATGGGTGGGAAGCAACATGAGCTGTTCAAAGTACTTATGCATTCGCAACGAGAATATATAATAATCCAAGTTCCACTTACTAAATTTCGGGTTTACATGGGTGAGAGATCCACTGGGTCTTATGGTCTGCGCTTGGATTTAACGCAGCCGCTTAACCATATTCTGGCCTATTGTCAAATTGAATGGTTACCGCTTAACCATACCCTGGCCTACCGTCAACTAGGACGGTTACTGCTAACCTGGCCCATGTCTACCCACAAGGTGGCATGTGGCCGCTCACATGCATGCACTTTTCCTGAGAAAGGCTAATGGCCTCCAACAACACAGGAATATAACTCCTTAGTCTCATCCATTCATTCAGTTACATATACATTCATAGTTAACATTGATCTTTAACCAACATATAGCCCAACCCGATCCATTCAAATCCAAAAATATTTCCTCATTATTTTCGCAACAAAATAGGTCCAATAAGCTCCTGCAATCACTGATTGAACAATCATTTCAATATAAATTATAGTAAAATCTCATCACATATTCACCCAGAAAAATTCCCCGAACATAAATACAAAACACATATAAAACACCTTTTAAACATACGCATAAGTCACATTTTTCAAGAGATACTCGGGGTAGGGTTAGGGCATAATTGTTACCTGCTAAATATGGTGCCTTCATTTGAGCTAGAAACACTAGTTTGACCTAAACAATTACCCACAATAATGGTCTGTTAGTGTCAGCATTTAGCTCGACTTCTATAGAACCATTAGAGCCAAATAACTTTCCTAAGCTCCAACTTACATCCAGCAACTATGTCCAACCATCAATTAAATTTTTAGGAATTTATAACTATTAAAATTCAGACACACCAATACCGCTCACTACCCAGTTTACTTTCAGATTTTTCTCCCAAATTTTTAGGGTCATAACTTCCACTCCCGGTGTCGAAATTTTATGCTTAAACCCAATCTGAAAAGGCCAAGTCATGAACTACAACTTTCCTTTTATAATCCTTGATAGAAACCAAGCCTAACTGGTTCGGATTTTCCTAATTTCCTAAACTGTCCTAGTTTTTGACAGTTTCGCACAGTTCGGGTAATTCGGTCATAACTTCCAAGTTTTAACCCTAATTCATGACCCTTTATAAAACAAAGATTTTTTTGGAAAGCCGCTTATTGTCCTACAGGAAAAAACAATTGCAAATATTGGACATGCGAAGAAGTAGAAAATCATGCTAATGAATGCAAAAATAGAAATAATAATAAGCTTATTGAAACCTTGGAGAGCTTAGATTATGTTGAACTTAGTGAAGATGAAGCATTAGACCTAACTCTAAATAACAACAAAGGAATTGTTAAAATTATAATGGACAATACATATGAAGAAAGAGATTATGAAGAAACAAGCCATATGATGGAAAGTAGTTCGGTTAGCCTTGATGATTTTCAAGAAGAAGAGTTTGTGGTAGATAATGATCACAAGGAAGTCAAAGGAGATTGAATTCTTCCCATGATCCAAAAAACATAATCTATAAAAAATCCATCTTTCAATTAAAAAGCAGCTATGCATGTGAAATGATGGAACGAGATCTGGAGATAAAAGATTATGAGTATGACATTGGAGAAGTTAATATCATGAATTGGTCCTTGGCATAATAAAGATAGAAGGTATAGGTATATCTATATCAGAAGTGTCCAAGTTCAAATCACTCTATTACAATATTATGGCAAAGATATCGATCTTTGTGTTTTACTTTGTGACATTAGGCATACCAAATTTAATAATCAAATTATCACAGGGATAAAGACCGGATTATGTAATGGGTCAGTAGGATTCAATTGCCGACCAGGATATTATGTTAATCTAAAACATGAATTTACTAAAAACTTCCTATCCTTTAAAATAAAATTAGTTGGGATGGACATAAAAAGAGGATGATATCCTTTAAGAATATTTTAAAAAATTATCTACAAATTAGATGATAAAATAAACCCAAAGACTAAGGTAACAATGATAGAAATAAGAAAATTTGAAAGTCCTGCCCCTACGCAAAAGATCGAGAGGATTAAGTCGAATCATCAGGGGATAAAAATTGATCGTTCATGGATATCTACCATTGCCAACCTACAAAAATCAATAAGAAAAATCTAATAAAAATTGAAGAGGATGGTGAAATCACCATTAAACCTCAATTACTAAGAAGCATGAGTATAAGATCAGATTGTGAAGAAGTATCCTTATCAGCCAAATAAGCACTTAAAGAAGATGATAAATCTGTAAGACCCAGTGTAGAGTATGAGTCTAGAAAGGAAGGTCATTGGGTACAAAAGTAGAACTGTTTGTGAACCAATATATGAGGATGAATTAGTCAAAAATATGACTGTGGAGATATGCTATGAAGCTACCAATACAAATCCTAATAGTATATATATCCTAACAAAGTTATATTTAGAGAGATAAAATAGTATATATATCCTGATGGTAGCAGAGATGAGAATGTTAAGGTGGATGTGTGGTTACTCGTGGATAGACAGAATTAGAAATGGAGTTATCAGAAGCTCAGTTAAAGTAGCTCCCATCGACAATAAGTTGAGAGAATCCCGACTCCGATGGTTTGGTCATGTAAAGAAGAGGAGCGTGGACGCTCCAGTGAGGAGATGTGAGAGGGTCAACATCTCTGAAGGCAGAAGAGGGAGAGGAAGACCCAAGAAGAGCCTGGACGAGATGATTAGAGAAGACTTAAAAGTTGCTGGTTTGACGGAGGACATGACTCAGGGTAGAAAGTTATGACGGGATAGAACTAAGACCATAGATCGTGGAGTCTCGTACCCGCAGTGTGCTTTTTTTTTTTGGTGTGCATATGATGTTTGTATGCAGGTTGCACTGTCTTCTGAGAAGAGTTCTCGCCTGATTACCAAAAGCGATCAGGCATAAGGCCTTCCTCCATTTTATTGTCCTTTTATTTCATAGTTTCAGTAATTGATATGGTATTTATTTTCTGTTTATCTCGGACATCCTTGCTATTGAATCTTTCTTCCATAAATTGTTTTCATATTAAATGTTTTCACAACAGCTTTTGTAGACAAAGTATTTTCACAAAACTCTTTTCGTGGGTCTCTTAAAATCGGTCTCTCTACGGGTAGAAATGCCGGTAGAGGTGAGGTTACCTGCAACTGGATCTCCCCAGACCCCGCGAAAGCGGGACTCACACTGGGAGTTGTTGTTATTGTTGTTGTTGTTGTTGTTAGAGAGATATAATAAATATGAACCGTGTGCTTACATAGATACTGATTGTTCTATATGCTTTGGAAAGAGAATATTATTTCTAGAATTTATGTAGAAAAAAGCCAAAAATCTTTTTACATGTCAGAATAGCTGATAATAGCATTATGAGCCATAATGAGGCAATAGAAGGGTTATCTATAGAATTAAAAGGAGCCCGACGCATATACCAGTTCTATGAGTTACTGACCAACCCTCTCATGATATACCTATTAGAAATAATTTTCAGAGATTATATCCTTCATGTAAACAGATCATAAATAATATCCATAATTAATGGTCATTCAGTTCTTATTCAAAAATTGAGTAAGGCTTACACTCATCAAATAAATTAAATTTACATGCAGCCAATATGGTGAGAAGGTAATGCCTGCAAAAAGAGAGGTAGCATTAACAATTTCATTATTTGAGTTATCCATTAAAGAGTAGATCGTCGAACAATAAGAAAAATTATGCAAAGAACTCTACTCTGATAATCCTCTAAAATCTTAAAATAAAGATAAAACATCTGCTAAAATTACTTTATTAAATCCCAACACTATTATTCAAGTAAGACAAATGGTGTATACACACCAAGACATGCAAGAATTTAATAAAAAAATCAAAGAGCTTCTAAATAAAGGATTAATCAGAAATGATAAGAGTCCTCACACTAGCCCTACTTTCATAGTGAGAAATTATACTGAAGAAAAAAGAGGAAAAGTAAGAATGGTAATCAATTATAAAAAGCTTAATGATGATACTATCTTTGATGGCTATTATATTCCTAATAAAACAGTCCTTTTCAACAAAATTCAGGGAGCCTCCTAATTCTCAAAAATGAACTACAAGAGCGATTATTGACAGATAAAAATGGATGAGGAAAGCATTCCTTTAGTTACATTTAGTATCCCACAAGGACATTATGAATGAATAGTAATGCTATTTTGTCTTCAAAATGCACCTCAAATATTTTAGAGAAGAATGAATAACATCTTCAAAGATGTTAATCACTGTTGTCTAGTTTACGTAGATGACATCCTTGTCTTTTTCAAAACCATAGAGCAACACAAAGATGATATCTTAACTGTCACCCAAAGATGCATTGATCATGATATTATACTTGGAAAAAATAAGTGCATCTATGTCGAACAAGAAATTGAGCTCTTAGGTCTAAAAATAAAAGTTGGACAAATCATCCTACTAAAACATATTTTTAAAAAAATAGAAAACTTTCCTAAAAAGATTGAAGATAGAAAGCAATTAGAAAGGTTTCTTGGATGCCTTACTTATACTTCTGATTTAATTAAAGATTTAGCTAAACTAAGAAAGCTATTATAGCAAAAATTCAAGAAAGAAGTAAGTTGGACATGAACCCCTAATGATATAAATATTGTTTAAAATTTCAAGAAGATGCATAAAAATCTTCTTGTTCCTAATTTGCCTGATGAAGGAGATGATTTAATTCTTAGTATAAATATCAGCAATGAGCACTGGAGCACAGTACTCAAAATCGGAGAAGGTGAAAAACTCTGCAAATATTACAGTGAAAGTTTTAATAAGACAAAATGCAACTATCCCATAATGAAAAAAGAAATCCTTATAGTTATAAGAGGAATTGAAAAGTTCCTAATCTTTTTAACCCCAAAATCTTTTCTTATTTGAACTAATTGTAAAGAAATACTTGGTTTTGTGGAAAAAAAAAATTATCAAATATGCAAGAGTAAAGGCGACTCCTGTGTTGGCAATTATAGCTTAACTAATTTTTCTTCTCTATTAAACATATACAGGGACCGAAAAAATCTCTTATAGGTAGCCTGACTCGAGAATTCGTCAATGGTGATCATTAAAGCCGACCTCCTACCAGAAAAGAAGAAAATCCAAAATGAAATGTCAATCCTATTAGAATGGGTTTCTCCTTCTAGTAAAGTGCATTGATAATTTGGAATTCCACATAAAAGGTATATCACACTTTGATCTACTACCTTCTGCCTACTTATTAGCCCAAAAATTTTTCCTTCTAGAGTTACAAGTTAATTACCTTAGACGTTCTTATGATATTCAAGAAAAAACAAGTTCTCTTGTTCAAGAAAAATGGTTACATAAGTAGTATGCAGTCTGCATCGATTATTATTATAACTGTTCTTATGATATTTGGGAGTCTTGGAGTATAATAATCTATTTTTCTGATAAATCTGGAGTTGGCGATGTTAGTTTTCCAGCTAACTCAGTCTCTCCAAATGACCCTCTCATTAAAGTCTGTAAATACGGGATGATAGTTTACTTTATGGAAATCCCAAATCCAAAGTTTTCATTTTTCTCAATATTATCCACAGTTTCAACAATGCATATTCAAGAAGATCCATTGGATTCTTACATCTCCTGATGGTCCAACAAAAATTCCATATAGCAGGCCCCTATATTTAGAGGTACATTGTGCACTAATCGAATATCAAAATGGAAAAGTCAAACCAGCCCATTATCTTATTCAGATCGTTGATTACGATGATCTCTATGATTAACGATAAGATTGGTTCCCAGAATGATGAGGATTTATTACTGATCCCACTTTAGTAAGAGTCATCAATTTTTACAACATTTATTATCAGACTTGGGCATTAATTAAACAAGGAAAGATGAAAATGTATTATGAAAATACTACTTTTGCCTATGACAATGAGTTTAAAGAATACGTGAATGTGGAATGAGCAGTCTCAGAAGATATCTTTAATTATCTCCTTGATGTTGGAGTTGGAACGTTCTTATTAGAAAAAGAAAAGAAATATCTTCTGGAATTATTTGAGAAATGGGATCCAGAGCATCTGCAATTAGATGAAGGTTTTGATGATCTAGATAATGAGGATTTGGAAGATATAATTGGAGATGAAGGCATGCAGAATCTCAACAATGATGACTAGCCTTGTCATCATTAAAAGTTCTGAAAAGTAGCTGCCCCATTATTGAACTATTTTGATAAGTGTTAAGTCTATAAAATAAAGTGTGTACTGTAGCCATTTGAAGAGTCAGTATGTACTATAGCCATGTAAAAAATCAGTGTGTACCGTAGCCAATAGTGCATCCTATATATCCCGTCCCCTCTATAAAAGGAGAGGTCGAGTGCTGAAAAGGGATACGATCATTTGAATATTCTTGAGCACAAGAGAAGTCGGAGCTTAAGTCCCTCTTCAAAGCATTCCATTGTAATATTTCCAATTTTAAGCTTTCAATAAAAGAAGTCTCCCAATAGGGAACATTATTCAATCGAACCTTATGTCTTAAATGTTATAATTTCTTGATTAAAGTCTCACTATCCTTTAAATATTTAAAACTTGATTAGTGACTAGGTTTTGAGGTAGGAAACGAAATATATCTGTGTTGTGCCTGATCTAAGGAATGTGGGATTGAGATTAGCCATCACTGTAAATCGAAAGTTAGAGGAACGCCGGAGTCCAGCACCAACTGAGTTCAGGTAACGATCAAAACTCTCTAATTAAGTTTTAATTATTTTGCTAGGCATAGTGGGCCGTTAATCACAGAAAATATAATATTTATGATATAAGTAGTAGATTGTGATACCTAATACCAGTAAAATCTTTATAAGAAGTTAAATTGTTAAAAATAAGCATAAAACAGCTTCTTTGCATAGTTTACCGAAACCAGGGGCCTTTCTGTAATTTCTAAAAATTCAAGGACTAGAATAAAAAGAAAAAGCACCTAAAAATTAGTTACCTAAAAACATAAGGTGCCCCAGAATTAGATCTCAAATTATAAGAGCCCAAAAATAGTTACCAGAGAACTTAGGCACCTAAGAGTCACTGATTGTAAATACATTATTGACTATTTTTTTATTAGAAGGATTTGAATTGGACTTAAATTGAAAAAATACTAAACAAAAATAATTCTTTTATCTTATTATAAAAACGGGTAAGAGTAGGGTATGGGTATGGAGCAGGTGAGGGCTATACCCCTAACCGTACCCATTTTTCAATACCCGCCCCATTCCCATTTACAATCCATTTTCACCGCTCACTTGGGTTTTAAATGGGGAGTTTTATGAGTTTTAAATGGGTATGGATTTCGTTGCCATCCCTAACTGTGAGATACAAATAAACTAAAATTCACCAAACAAAGCTGATAACAATAAAAATCACTAGTTAGAATTGTGGCACCCTACTGCTCCTTCTGCTTTAACTCTACAATTACTATCAAAAAGCTCAAAAAGGACCGAAAGGGAACACACCAATTTAGCACATCTTAATAAGTGTAATATAATATACACAAAATGAACAATCTTAAAGAGCATATGAAACATGAATTCTTTATTGAATTTAGTTGGCAAAAAATTTTTCAAAAAGAACACAAATAAGACAAAGGAAAAACAATTGGTATAAGATTTGAATTAAATTCAAATCAAAATTAAACACTCAAATCCTACAACGTTCAAGCTCTTTTTCATTTGGGATCGAACTGGATTTACATCATAGTCTCCATGGTATTTTCACAGCTAAATCTATCAATCAGTGGTGAATCTCACAACTCGTAAATGAGAAAGTCTGCCATAGCAGAGAAAGAACAAAGAAATCCCATCATTGCTGACCTATGATACTTAAACTCAACCATATTCATGTTGAAGTGTTGTATATTTGTCATGCTTAGTAATTCTCAAAGAAATTTTGCTAGCTTGTAAATTGACATAAAAGATTGAGTATTGAGTATCCGTACGAATATTTGAGTGTGAAATATCTAACTTGCATATATGAAACAAACAAAATAAGATGAACTTGGCAGAATATTCTCATTCTGTCATTGCCCCCAATCGAACATAGCCGCCTTACAATAATTTCAATGTCCTTCCATGTTGTCATGTCAATTTGGGAGAATTTTACACGTGCCCAGTTCAATTTGTTGTGCGTCGTTGCTTGTGTTTTTCAGTGAAAATTTTGCTTTCGTTGATTTTATTATAATGTTATATTTCCATTTTGTCAAGTAACATTTATTGTCCTTTTTTCATCATCTTTTTGAAAATGTATGTAAGGTCACTATTGACGATACGTAGAGAACCCTGCAAAAAAAAATCGCAAAAGAAAGGATCTTTGGGTCACCTAAAATTAACATACCATCTTAGATGAATATAAAAGACTGTGGAATTATATTATATAAGATTTTAAATACTCATAAAATTGTATTAAATTATCAATAATTTATCTCAATTATAAGTACTCATGAATTGTATGTTTATCTAGAAATGATAATAAATTTGACTGGTTGAACTCGGAAAAACTGTCAAGCATAGTAAAGTTGGCATGGATTGTATGTTCCATATTTATGTTAGGTTTTTCACTTTTTCTTGCTTGAATTGGTTCAATTTCTTTAGCTTTCATCATTGTCAAGATCCTCCCACCTTTATATGAGCCCCTCCCTTCCAATTACTATTAAGTCAAAAGGCTAAATTAACGCACTGTTTGGATTGAGTAGATAGTAGGAAGGGAGGCCACAAGAGATGAAGGTAATGGAGAGAAAGGGAAGGAAGTGAATGTGATTTATACTTGTCGCATTTGCATATGTTGTAAGAGAGGATATAGGCTAGGGGAAAGTGAGAGAACTATTAAACAAATCTTCCCTTCCCCCTACCCCCCTCCATTTGATACAAATCATATCATAGATCCCCGGGTTTATAGACCTGACCATTTTTTTGGCTTTTTTAGTGCAGAAAAGGGGCTACGCCTAAGAAAAATTATTATTAACTAGCGTTCCTTAGCCAATTGACCCCTACTATATCTGCATTCAAGACATCCATAACCTCCTTGGAGGAGAATCAAAATAGACTGTTCCTGTTTCTTTAGTAATTCCTACATTAGCTAACTTATCAACAACACGATTAGCCTCCCTGTGGCAGTGTGAAACCATGATCTCCCAGCCTTCTCCTTCAATGATCTCTTTACATTTCAAGATAAGTGGCTTGTGAATACAATTCTAAGACCCGTTTCTTCGCAGCATCCCTACTACGATCATCGAGTCTGCTTCTAACCAAATCTTTTTTAATCCTAAAATACGAGCCATGCGTAGTCCACGGAGCACCGGTTTGAGCTCTACCTTGACTGAAGTACACATGCTAAAAATTTCAGTGAAGCCCTGAATCCATTGATAGGCCTTTATTTGACCTGATTTTAGCCCCTATTTGATCACTTTTTCTCACGATTTTTATGTCGAATTTAGATGAGAAAGGGTCAAATTCACTTCCTTCGATTCATACTGTGCTTATAATGTATTTTGCCTTACTTTCAGAAGGAATCCTCAAATTTTGATGGAAAAGAAAGTTTTGGAAATGAATTCAAGGAAGAATAGAGGTCCGACCAAGCCCTGAGCACCAAGGGAAGCAGAACTGAAGGAAACAGTAGGGCGCACGGCCATGCAGGAGGAGGCACGGCCGTGCTGCCATGCCAGAAAGGTGGCACGGGGTGCCCATGCCCCCTCCGTCCACGTGATTTAATTCTTTTAGCCTTTATAAGCAAGGGCCTTTTTTCCCATGAGGGGTACCTGCTGCTAGGTCTCTTGGAGATGCGAATTAGGCTTCCACCTCCCACTCCCAAACCCCATTAGGGGGAGAATAATTTAGATTTAGTTTATGTGTACTTTGTACAAGATCAATTGATTCTAAGATTCAAACATAAGTTCCTCTTCTCTTTCTCTCTTTAATTTCATGCTTTTAGTTTCTTTGCTAGTTTATTAGTTCTTTATTTTGCATATGCTTTGATGTTTATTGTGATTAATTTATGATCTTTGATTGCGATTAGCCTCTTTATGGATAATTGATCTTGTTCTAGACCTTTACCCCTCTTGTTTATGCTAGAATTTAGGGTTTTCTCTTACGCCCACCACGTGTTAGATGAAATATTTGAAAAAAACTTTATCTGTATTTTGGAAGAATTGACTTTTACTAAAAGGTGAGGTTGATTGTCTAGTATGGATAGAGTGAATATCTGGGATTAGGATATGAAAATAGTCTCGGTCGCTAATTAGGTCAAGGATTGTAAATCTTGTAACTTAATTGAGTTAATCCCATGAAAATAGATGGTTAGAATAATTAGACTACTTTAAGACCCTTGAAAGAGGGATTAGGTGGTTATTAATGATACAACCGATCATCCTTGGGTAATAGCATAACTTGACAAGGTGAGGGTTTGACTTGATTAGTTGGTCTATCTTAGATTCAATCATAGTCTAAGTCCCTTTGTGTTCTCTTGCTTTAGTAGTTTAGTTCTTTTCCCCTCATCTTCTTTGTTACCTAGATTGATTCGCTTGGATTGACTTTGGTCATTGGAAACACAACTCCTTGTGGAATATGACCCGTACTCACGGTTGCTAGCTACAGTTACACCGTGCGCTTGTGATAATCTTAACGAAATATCCATTCACCTCGATCCCCTTGAATTACACCTCCTCTCGCAGCTACTCCCAGGTTCCCCTTTGAAGCTCCATCAGTAGTGAGTAGTACCCATCCTGTCAGTGGTGCTTCCCAATGAACGAGTAGCTCTTGACTTCCCGATGGCCTTTGAGTCAGTGGACCCGGCTCCAATCTTAATGCATAGAGCACATCCCCGAAGCGATTAATCAAAACCCAACCCTTATCTTCTAGGACATCATTGGAATCCTCAAAGCATAATGTGTTTCACCACTTCCATATGTACCCTAGTGTAGTTAGGAGCTTAGTGCTCCAATTTGGGTCCTTGTGGTTTTGCTCAATGTTAACCCTTATCCACTCGTTTAAGCGTGCATTGGAGGATAAATAATCCAAGCCTTGCCAAGCAAGAGACTGTCGTACCTCTTGTACTTTAGGGCAACCATGCATGCAACACATGCTCCGTTGATTCCCTTGCGTCGCCACATGCCTTGTAGCTCGCGTCACTCATCAGGCCACGTCGAGCCTAATTGATATTGGTCAGAATCCAATCGTGCAACGCCAGCTGGACAAAAACTCAAACCCTTTGGCCTACTTGGCCAGACCCAATTCCCCTTACTTGGTTCTTGTGGTTCGTGTTGTATGATATTGATTACTGATCGAAGTGAGAACTTGCTGTTATTTTCTCAAATCCAATGATAGCCATCGATGACTCCCTCCTCGATCATTTCAAACGATGCTATTCACGCCAGAAATGGTCAAGGCAGGAATTCACG
>NCQT01061806.1:25210-43186 GCA_002740465.1 Stenocereus thurberi
TTTTCTTTACAACCAACACTGTTGCACCCTATGGTGACACACTTGGTCTAATAAATTCCTTCTGTAATAGCTCATCTAGCTGAACCTTCAGTTCTCTAAGCTCAGTTGGAGCCATACGATATGGGGAGTTAGAGATAGGTTAGGCACTGGAGATAAATTCAATCTCAAAATTAATTTCTCTCTGTGATAGCAGTCCTAGTAATTCTTCACGAAAAACATCTCCAATTTCACAGACTACAAGAGTATCTTCTATAACTGAGCAGGCATAGCATAACACCAAAACCCAGTACACTCCTGGCATAACAACTTACTTGCTTTCGTAGCAGAAATTATGGGACATAGTTTTTCCTCTCTTTATCTATAAAAACATACTTCTCTCCCACTTTCATGCCTTCAAATGACGTTAAGGTTGTCAAAAGTAAATTTTAGCTCCATAAGTACAAAACCAGTTCATCCCCAAAATGATATAAAAGTCTAAGAAGTTAAATTAAATCAAGTCTCCGCGAAATGTGAGTCCATCAATAGTAATGGGGACAAGTTTATAGGAAATATGACACTCAACTATAGAGTCATTAGACAACTTGATTCTATAATTGTTTTCTAATTTTCCATTCTCAAGGTTCAATTACATAGCAGAGTGGATAGATATCAATGAATAGGTGGCACCCAAATCAAACAATATACAAAATTACTTTGAATTTAAAGAGAGGGTTCCAGTAATTACCATGCTAGAGGTGGCTGCTTCCTTCTTGCTCATCATATACGCCCTTCTTACAACTATAGGCCTTATATACAGGAACCCTTGGCGTGGTGGAGCCAAGCGTTTTACTGCTCCCTTATCTATAGCCTTAAGTCTTTGGGAACATGCAGCAAATAGTGCTCCGGGCTTTCACACCACATACACTTGTTAGTTCCCACTCAGCATTCAGGGGTGGTGTGGTGCGTTCTTCCGTATTTCCCACNNGGCTCTACAAGGCCTATTGAATGACTCTTGGGATGAGCGGGACAAGGCTTCTTTTGGTTTACAATCTTGCTCGGAGCTCCTTGCTCGATCCCATTCCTCTTTTGATTGATCGGGTTCAGGGCCTCAAATCAATTTTTCACTCGCTCCACTTCAGCTGCTCGCTCCAGTAACTCCTGGTAAGTCGAGATTGGTTGACCCGCTGTCTGGTTACTAATATAAAAAGCTGAACCTTCCTTGAATCTCCTCATCTTCTATCTTTTAGAGGACACAAATTTGAGGACAAACCCAGACAATTCTGTAAACTTATTAGCATACTTCGACACAATCATACTACCACTCAGCTTTACCAGTCAGGTAGAACATCCCAATGTTCACTTTCTTCTCCTCTGGAATCTTTACCACTGTAAAAAATTTTCTCTATTCCGTTCACCCATTCCCCTAATTCCACTGGATCATACTTTCCATCATAAACTTTAGGTTTGCATTATGCTACTCTGTCTGCCAGTTTATCATCTCCATAAGGGTTTTTAGTAGGTGCTGGAGGAATTTGTTTCATTAGTTTAGCTACTAAAGTTGACTAGCAGTTACGGTTGCCAATATTATTAGCTAACTTAGGGAATTTGTGACTTTTCACTAAAATTTGATGGTATATCACATGAGGCTAGTTTACTCGATCCCTAACCATGGTTCGAGTTATTCCCCATATAAGTCCCTATATTATTTTGCACAAATTCAGACATTTTAATCATATATTAAACAAAACAATTCAATCACTTGCATAAAACCAACAGATAAGATAAGTATACCTAATAAATAGAACTAAGAAGATTATCAAAACAAAAAACAAGGCTTCATTATATCTTTCTGTGACTACTTTTTTGCATGCAAAACTGCTTATTTACAAACATGATCAACAAAAGAATATCACAACCAGCTAACTGCCTAATGTCAGCCCTTACACCACTCTAAATAAAAACACTAATGAGCCATAAAACACCAAATCCGGCCCACAAAAGATAGATCTAGTCATCACAATCGAAAGGATCTAACTGACTATATATAATGCATTATGCTACACAAATTACATCTATCCAACCAACCATACTATATACATGCTGGCTTAGAAAGAACCTAATGAACACCTAAATTAGTCCAGCTATCCCTATATGGATCCTAATCCGGGTTAGACTCATCCTTAGCCTCTTTGCCTTAGTCAAAACTGTTGTCTGTTGCCTTTGGCTATGCATCATCAAGAATCTGATTAACCTGCTATTCCCCAATTCTAGATCCTCCTTTGGATCGTCCTCTGCCTCTAGGTGCTCCTCAAGATCCTCTATGGGCTCATCATTTGAATTAACCACTACTACCTCTAGGCAAATCAGGGCGATCTATGACCACATACACCTCCTCTGATCATGGTGGCACTGGGCCATCGGGCATTTGAGGAGTGCTGAGTGCAGGCGGTGATGGCGGTTCTTGAGCTGGCGTAGGTGGTGTAGGTAGGGGCGGTGATTGGTGTACCATGCTGCAGGGTCTCCATGGTAATCCCTCTCTACTCAAACACCTCTCTGACCAGCAACTCAGAAGTGATGATAGCCCAGGCCTCCTGTATGTGAAACCTAGGTCCATCTCAACCAGGCTTCCACCATCATGAGATCATGATAGTGGATCATATACTCAACCCATGGGACAACTGTAGGTAGGGACCACAATAGTCTACACGTACAGACCATAATGATACGGAACCTAGAAAAGGGGTCCTGCGTGTAAGCTATCATACTAGCATGAAGAAGAGATGTCGGAAGACACATATGTACCCAACATCATGTTTACCGCAAATGGATCCATCTAACGAGAAAAACATAAGTGTAGAGCATGTAAGAGATGCGCATAGACTTTTCTATTATTACGAATCTCTAACGATATAATGATAACCCTTACTAACCAAGCTCCTCTCCCACCTATTTCTAGTCTCCGTATACTTCATAACCTATTAAGGAAAACTAAACCTGGCTGCGACACCAAATCTGTAACACCCTAAAATGAACATCCTTCACTATTTGCAATTTCTTAAATAATTTTGTTAATTAGAACTGATAATTCGAATGATCGGGGTGTTACCCCCGTCCCAATAAGGACAAGGCCTAAAGCAATTACAAAAGAGATACTATAGTTAAGCATAATTCAATCCCATAAAAGTTGAACACCATCCAAACTCCTACATGGGTAGATGATAACAAACACAGGGTTTATACATAATAGGAGGCAAATCACCATTATCATTATAGTTTCAGCCACAAGATAACTCAAAATACATCTCTAAAACACATTAGTGTAGTACACCACTACTAATCCGACCAAGTTCCATTGCTCACTTATCATCCTCACCAGGTTTCCTAACATTGTGGCAGTTCACTGAGCACTTGCCTAAAACAAAACATAGCCAACATTTCGAAGTTTGAACCCAAGCACAGTACATGCATTCCTGTGTTGTTGAATAATCATCGAAACATTGATTGGGCCCACTTTGTAATTCATTTTAATTTGAACCAGGAAATAAGATGAATGTAGAGCTACATGATTAGTTATTATCTGGTAGTGAACCCCTGAGAACTGATACAATTTATAGATAGGTGTACACCTGCCAAGCTGATCAGGAGACCTAGTCTGAGGCTGCGGGAGTAACTGTGGGGAAAATGTCGAAAGCTGATAAATGATGGGGTCACGAGTTATTTGATAAATCACTTATTAAACTGATTTATTAATGAACTTACCAAAACATTATAATTTTGATAAATACGTTTAGATTTCTAAATATATAGGTAATGAATGTATTCAAGATTTTCAGTGAAATCTCAATGTATAATATTTGTATAAAAGAGGGCGAAGAAATGATAGATGCTAATTTATTCAAAATTATCATTATAGGTACATGTAGTCAGCAGATCAACTTAATCTCATAACGGATAACATTAATAGAACTTATTTATTAAATGGCATTCAGACTCCAATAAATAAATATAAGATAGGTAAACTAACTCCAACAAATAAATATAAGATAGGTAAACTAAGGCAATGCAAACTATATAAACTATGGAAATTCATTTTAAATCAACGTAATATAATATAATTTAAAGTAAAATAAACCAAGGGAAATAATTTAGATTATAAAATAAAGACTTAATAGAAGTAAAGGAACATCATTCATAACTTACACTACCAACCACAAATTGAGACCTAAAACCCTAATATGAAAAGCTTAAAAAATCCCGCAATACTTTCATTTACAGTGCAAAACATAACCACCACAACACGGCTCCTAAAATTGAGCTCAAATAAAATTGCGCGTAGTCTTAGCAAATTAGCCATACCTTTTGCCACAAAACTCAAAATGAAGTGGTTGAAGAGGTATGTAAAAGGTAACTCATTGGTCTATATATCCACCCAAATTTGTAATTTTTCGACGTACCAAACGATACTAGTTTAATTGCAAAGTGA
Organism: Stenocereus thurberi; assembly: GCA_002740465.1. Classification (NCBI taxonomy): domain Eukaryota; kingdom Viridiplantae; phylum Streptophyta; class Magnoliopsida; order Caryophyllales; family Cactaceae; genus Stenocereus; species Stenocereus thurberi. The sequence continues at coordinate 29,673 of NCQT01061806.1, forward strand.
TCCCTGTTTTGGGTCTGCTCGGAGCCCTAATGTCCATGATTTCAATCTTTTCTTCGCATCATTTCCTCTAAAATCACTCTCTAAAATCCCTAAACAACGGTCTATTCCATAACATTACCTTACACAAGCATATTATTCAAAATCACTGTATAATAATCCTCACCTATTTTTCAAGTTTTCTTTTCATTACAAAACACTTAAACACTGCCATAATCTCACTTACTTATACAAACGAAAAAAATGACTTCTTTCAATCATTTGAGGGAATTTTCATAATCCACCACTTCTAGCAAAAATCACACCAAAGCATATTCCAAGCCCATAGCACATCCAAACTTCATTTTCTATCCAATCATCTACAAATAACATACTTGATGCTAAGGATAAGCCAAATCATGCATGATCACCAAAATCCTAGCTCATAACCAACTTATATTTGCATTTAAACTCATCAAATATCACCACGAATACCATAATAATCATTATTAATGCTAAAGAATACAAGACAAACTACAAACAATCCAAATCCATCATTTTAAACTTAAGCTTGCACGCTCATGTATAATCTCAACCCTAGCAAGCTTTCAAGGTTATCCAACAAATTAATACATTAAAATATCTATGATTCTTGTCAAAATAGCATGATTAGCAATTAAAACCAATAAAAACAAGAATCAAATCCAAAAATCAATAAGATTGGTGATAAGGTTTACTCACTCTGAGCTTGAAAAAGGAGGTGTGAGTGATGTTCAAAGAGTGTTGGAGGGCGGCGGTTGGGGGTTGCTAGTGGCAGAGAGGGGAGACAGATGGTGGCTCTTTGCGGTAGCAAGCTGGCTCAGACAACAGCTCTCTGGCAGCAGACCAGAGGTAAAAGGCAGCACTGGGGTGGAGACAGAATAGGAAGAAATGAAGTGAGTGTCTACTTGGTTGATGTTTGTCTTGATTCAATTCACTTGGCTGATATTTAACCCCATAAGTGGCTTTTTGTTAATGATAATTAGGCCTAAATAGTGATAATTAACTAAATCAGGTCAATCAACTTGTTGTGACTTGAATTGGGCTTAAATGAATTCGGCTCGGGAAAAAAACAACGCTTTATTGTGAGCAAAAATTTATTTATTTATTTTTGATTAGCAGCTCAAAATTAAATTTTTATGATTTCATGAAAAACGATTTAGTCTCCTAAAGTATATCGAGGCATACCATCGATTAAGCCAAAATTTTGCGATAATTAAAACTGAATTGTAAAGTAGGCCCAAAATGAATTTTTTCAAACTAGATTAAATGCGATAATAAAATGCGAGAAAATTAATAACATGACTTAATTAAATAAATAAATTTGATTTAAGGTCGGGCTATTACATATGATGTGCTAAGAAACCACTAGCAAAGTTGTATTTTGTTATATAAGTTGAATAGTCCTATGGATGAGACTTCCTTACTCCTAATTTCGTGGATTTGATGAATGTGAAATTAATTCTTCCAGGTGGTTTTGTTCAACTTAGGTAGGTAGTAATGACTCCAATCCTTAAGAATTCCACTTCAATTATATGTAGTAAATAATTGGTTTAAGATAATTAGGTAACTAGAAATTGGGGCCGTTACACCTTTGATTATTTGATTACTAAAGTTGGGAAGCGTAATATCACAAACCAAAACATAGAGATCAATCTCTTTGCCATAATACTATAATGGTATAATTTGAACTTGGACACTTTTAACACGGATATACCTATATTTTCTAACATTTTTATGCTTAATGATATTAGCTTCTTCCACACCAATTCACAATCTTTTAGTTCTAAATCCCCTTCTATCATTTCGCATACATATTCTCTAGTCAAAATATGGATTTTTTGTAAATCATGTCTTGCTGAATTATAGGACGGACCTAATCTCCTTTGACATCTTGATTATCATTATCTAGCGTAAATTCTTCTCTTTAAGATAGGTTCGCCAAGACTAATTCTGCTACTTTCTATTATATGACTTATTTCTTCATAATCTATTCGTTCATATTCATCTTCCATAACTATTTCAACAATTCATTTGTTGTTTTTCAAGATTAGGCCCAGTGTTTCTTCTTTACTAAGCTCAAAGTAGTCTAGACTACCAATGTTTCCTTATGTTTATTTTTCTTCATATTTTTGCATTCATTTAAATAATGGCCTCCTTCTCCACATGTAAAACACTTAGACCTATTTTTCCCTATAGGACAATAAGTAGCTTTTCTTAAAAAAGTCTAGGCCTTTTAGGACTTTCTTTTGTATTTTTCTCCTCTTTGCTTGTTAAAGCCCTTTTTCTTATAAAACTTTGTTATTCATTTCTTCTTAGGCTCATTTCGCCATTGAAGAGGAGTATCCCAATAGACTAGAAATTATTTATTCATTCCCATTTGTTTTTAAAGATTAAGACCTTAAACATTTACCTATTTTCTTAAATGAGAAGTTCTTGTATTAAGGGTATCGGTGACATCTGGTTTTTTAAGTCATGTAACTTAATTGATTACGGAATTCATTAGATAATGTAATTTGACATAATATATACCAATATTGGTTTTATTACACCCAATTTTACAATAATATTATTGGCTAAATTTAACAATATAATTTTCTAGATATCTCATGTCCCATACTCATGTTATTAAACTTTCTTTGCCACTCTCTTGCTTTTCCTTCATAATCAAGTTTGGCTCTGATAAACTCAGTTTCAATCTCCTCACATAATTTTTTCAACATTGTAGCTGGTGCTTTCATCATTCTTAATATATTTTTACCTTACTCATCTAATGAGTCGTACTTATCATAGTATCAGAAAAATTGCATGCGATACAGCTTAGTAAATTTCCATTATGTATTTGGTATTGGCTCGGGACAGTATTCACACCTCTATTCCAATGCTCAAATATTTCTTCTATATTAGGAGCTCTATCAATGTTTAGGATTTGACATGTTTAGCTAATTGGAGTAAGGCTAATCTCTTTGAAGGATGTGATCTTTATTGGGATGCAACCAAAGGAAAAGTTGGTTATTCGTTAGGTCTCATACAATGGGTATTTCTTCTAGACAATTTACTAAACTCTTTAAGTATTGGAATAAGATAGCTATCCAGATTTGATTTGATTTCGCCAATATTGAGTTCTTCACCAATCTCATTGGTTTCATCTTTAGCTACGACTTTTCCACATATTTTTACCCATTTTTATCTTAATCTCTTCAAAAGGAACGACCTTCATATCTTCTAGTTTAATCAAGTTTATCTGTTGATTTTTTTTTTCTTCTAACTAGATATTATTTATCTCTTCATTATCATCAGATAGTACTTCTTGTTTGTTTACTATTGCATTATGGTTTTGTTAATTCTTATGGATTCTGTTCCTTATCAAATATGTCTTGTAACTCTTCTATATTGCACTACTTACGCTACATCTTCTTTTTCTTCTTCTATTTCTCCTTTTTTTAAAGATCTTTCAGTTGATTTTTCCCACTTCTTTTATGATTTTTATATCTTGCAAAAGAAATGACTTTTTATTTTTTAGGGTTTCCAAAGGAAACTTACGCTGAAATGGAAAACTAGTGCTTAAATTAGATTTTTCAATATGTCTAATTTTGTCAATTAAGAAAATATGGATTACTAATAACTGCTTTTTTACTTCTTTAACTTTAGTCTTAATTTTTACTAATTTGGCTTTTAATTCTAAAACAATATCGATTATATAGAATAATTGAGTTGCTACTGAATTGGATGAGTTTGGAGTGTGCACATTATGTGAATAATTTGGAGTAAGACGAGAAGATGATTATTCAAGCATTAAATGTATTAATTAGTCTTAACTATCTATTAATTAACTTAATTACCTTAATTAAATTTTGGTCATGTGGCTCTAATACTACTAAAGGGGATTTTGAGTAGTGTTAATGAGAAGAATATCACGTGCACAAAAGTAAAATTTTTTAGAAGTATGTTTTTAATGATTGGAGTAAGATATGCAGATACAAAAATTTTAGGGCGATGGATGAAAATCTGAATATTGACTTGCCCCTTTCAAATAGTTACAATAGAATATAGGAACTTTTCAATCTATCCTAAAAATAATGGCCTTGAAAATAGTTTCCACAAAATGTAGGAACTTGATAGTAATTGCTCCCCATAACACTTACCGCATAATTTCAATCTACTGATGTGATGGGTTGGTTGTGTGTTCTTTTTATGTAGTGACTTATTGAGTGATCGAAATATATCAATAAGAAAGAGAGTAGAACAATTTGAGATGCATGCATGATGATTTTCCTCATTATATGTTATACAAACTAATATACTATATAACATCGCAGATGCCTAAAAATGTTGTCTCATTTTTAATTACCCAATAACGAAAATCATACCCTAACTTGCATCTTTAGGGGCTCAGTAGAGCGATATCAAAACAATTAAATCAAGAATAAAAAATGAAAAGCAAGGAGAGGGTGAGAAAGGTTGGCCCAACAAGCCTGACCTAAGCAAAATAGAGAACCTGGCCGGGTCACTAATTTTTTCTACCCTATGAGCACTCATCTGTCTAAATAGTGATTAATTAATCATAGTTGGACTAACTTACTGTATTTAATTAGTTGGAATCTTAGCTAGATTAATTCACTTATTTAGATTAAGTTTAATGGGAATAAAATTGTGTTTACTTTGTCTTAATTGATTTAGACAATCCCCTTAACCACCATAAAAAGGGGCTACCTCCTAGGATTACAGGCATCAAAGCAGCACAAAATTTCCATTAGTGACAGCATCAAAAAAATTAAGAGAGATTTTTGGGGAAAGAATACTTGAAACCAGATAGTTAGAGACTAGGGAAAATCTCAAGGGAAGCACTTTATATATTGAAAGCATTGAGAAATGAGAAGGAGAGATTGGGTTAAACATTAAAAAATATCAGTTTGCTACCTTCCCAGGTAAATCAGCTACAATATCCCAAAGGCGAGATTTGAATCTTCCCCTCATTTCTTTTCCTTCTTTCATTGTATGATTTTTGATTTCAAGATTGGCAAAGACATAATCTATAAGTAGCTATCTGCCTACTGTAATTACTTACTTTATTTTGAATTTTTTTGGACTAGCATAGCACATTTGATTTGTTTTGTTTGATATGACTGATGCTAATATGCTTCGTGGCTGTTTGATAGTGCAATTAAGGTCATAATTTGCTATATTACTAGTAGAGGTTGTTAGTGATGATAGGTGGCTACGTGATGCACTCCATCATACTACCATACCATTAGCCCTAAACCTAGATCCTTGGCTCGAGCCTACGGAATTAAGATGGTGCCCACACTAGGGATTACTTGGCACCTTTTGAAAACCTTTTTGAAGCTAACCGATTCTCCCTACTAGTTTTGGTTCAATTCAAAGAGTGGATTTGGTCAGTAAGTTTTTCCTAAAACTAACTAGTGACTCTATTAAATAAAATTCACAGCTTCTTTTCTCTATTTCCTTTATTGTATTTTTCACTAAATTGGGCAAATTGGTTTGGCTTTGGACTAAGATCCGAGCTCAGTTCGGTTGAGGAAGTTGACCAAGTTCCTAGATTAGACTTACAGGCTAGATTTCTAGGCCAGCTAATAGTTACTGCCATAATCCAGCCAAAAGTTGCTAGACAAGGCTCCAGTCTAGGAACCAGTTGGGTTCTTACATTAGATCCTACGTCCAGCTCACTAGATTAGACCTATAGCCTTGCTGTAATCTGTCAAATTTTACTAAAAAATAAAAAAATCTGATTTAATCAAACACCTAGCAAATGTGTTTGACCATTCGTGGGGGACTGCACTCGGGATAGCTTCCCCAGGATTGTGGTCCTTATAGTGGCAACTCAACTTGGGGCATTTTCCAAAAGAGTGCGAGATTTGAAATTCAATATGAAAATTATTTTAGTTATACTTGCATTAGACATTCTTGCATTGAAGGCGGTGTTGTGATAGGACTAACAGTGCCTCTAGGTTTTAAACCCTAGTACTAACCTATTTAGACTTCCAACTAAACCTACAACTATTTCACCCACTCATGACACACTTTCTCAATCAATATGATACAAGGAAACCAAAATGTTCTAATCTTACCATGCACCCATGGATAAGATTTACAACATTTTGCATCATGAGAGCACTATGGTAAACTTTACTTGAACCACTTATAACTTAGAATTCTACCTTGGGGTGGAACTCATGTGTGTGCTTGAATGTGTTCTTTTATAACTCAACTACTCTAGGCCTAAGTACTATGCATTGATGCTTTAGATCTTAGGATAGCCCTGGTTAGGAAAGCTTAACCTTAGTAACTAGGACTGGAAGCCAAACCCGCTTTTAGGCCGATTAGGATCAAGGGGCCTCTTAACCTCAGACCAGACATTCTACCCTTAGTTAAAGGCATTAAAGGTCACAATTGAGGACTCAATTGATCCTAAATGGGTGTTGAAAAAGAAAAATAGTTTGCATGCACATTTGTGTCTAGGGAAAGCACATAATTTAGGCTAATTTTTGGAGAACCCGGTTAGGATTCCTGTATACTTTTTGCATAGGCTTGAATCAGAATTTAATAGAAGGGCAGAAGTTAGCTTTATCGTAGGAGTTTTCTTCTATATAACTGAATCTAGATGTAGAAGAAAAGGGCAGAGGTCAGGAATTCAGTTTTAGGGGCCTAATAATGAACATGGTCGGTATCTTCTAGGCAGGTCCAGTCCAGTTAGTTTGCTTTAGAATCTATTGTGAGTCAGCATCCATGGCATAGAGTCAACATTCTGCGCGCTTGATATAAGATTTTAGTTCATGAGTTAGCATGTCTTATTTTGAGTCCTCAATTCTCTTTTAAAAAGTATTTAGATGATAGTGCTGAGTATTTTTCATTATCTATCAGAATAGGGAAGACCATAAGGGTATATGAGCGGAGTCCATCAACTGGAGAGTTCCATATAGGGAGCAATTTAGAAACTCCACCTGTCGCATGAAAGTCGAAGTCAAAAATCCAAGTCAAAGTCCAATCTATTCTCAATTTCAATGGTTGGGAACAATGACATTGGTCAACTTATGAAGATGGTGGAAATGATGCAAACTATAATGAAGGAGAGTCAAAAAGATGATGATTGATAGCCACTGTACACTAAAAGCTCACTAAAGAATCCTAAACGGAGAATAGTGAGCAACCCCATACTGAAGAGGGGACAGATGACGGAAAGGGAGAGTTATATAATAAGAAAGAGCAAGGGAAAAAGAGCACTCCTCAAACCAATCCACAAGTAGATCGACTAGAACTACTTAAGGAATCGCCCATGTTTAACAATTACTTTAATGACTGTGCAAAATTCACTTTAATTCCAAGAGAATGTTAACTCCAAAGTTCACCATACTAGGCATGAAGTTCCATGAAACTGAGAATCCTCATAATCAAATGAGGAACATTGTTAATGCACCAACTATAAAATAGATTAATAATGACATTATCCATATCATATTTCCTTGGACCTTTGATAAGGATTTGACAAGGTGGCATAATGTTATGAACCCAATGAAAATTCAGGAACTGGGGTAATCTGCACTGAGAGTTCTTACATTAGTATTCATATAATGGTGACATCCCAATCACACTCATAGAATTACAACAAATCAAGCCAGAAGAAAAGGAAGCATTATCTGACAACCTTGTGCAAACGACTAAGGCTGACATCTTTATTTTAGTCACCCAATTATGAAAACAACACCCTAACTTACGTAGTTAGAGGCCCAGTGAAGTGATTATTAAAAATAGAGTCCAAATTAGTAACATAAAAGCAATAGAGGGCATGTGTAATCTCGCTCAATAGGCCTGACCTAGGCGCAAAAATCGGCTAGTTCACCAAATGTGGAACCCGACCAAGTTTCGCTATTTTCTTGCACTTTGGGAAGGTGTCTGTTTAAGTGAAAATGAGTTAATTAGTCCTAGTACTGGTTTGATTAGTTAATAAGATTTCTAGTCAAATTAGTGCACCAATTTAGAGTAAGCTTACTAAAACTCGAAGTAGGTCCCTTTTCAATAAATTGACTTGGACTACTCTCTCTGCCACTTTAAAAAGCGGGCTACCCCAGGGATTAGAGGCATCAAACAATTGGCATCAACTAAACAGTCAAAACTAGCATTGCATGAGAAATAGAAAATACGAGAGATTTCTGGTAGAATAATTATAGGAATTAGAGAAACAAAATCCTAAGTGGAATATTGAGAGTTCTATAAAGAAGCGATTAGTTTTATCATTAAACAGGTTCCACTTTGTTAGGTTCCCAAGTCAATCAGGCGGATTGTCCTGAAAGTAGAATTTCCATCCTCTTTCTATTTTCTTATTTCATCCTCTTTTTATGATTTTTGTATTTTAAATTACCAAAGATGTAAATCTTTGGTAGTTCCACACCCACGTTAATTGTCTACTTTTTGTTACACTAAAAATGGTTCCTTTTTATGTTGCTTAATGTGATTCAACTAATCTGCTGCATGACAATGTGATTGTGTAATTGAGATTTGATTTCTCATATTGAATGGTCGAGGCTGTTGGTGATGACAGGTAATGATGTGATACATCCCATCATATCATCGTACCATTGCCCCTGAATTTGGATCCTTAATTTGAGGGTATGGAGTCAAGATGGTCCTAACAATTGGGATTACTTAAGGGCCTTTCAAAAACCTTGTTGAATTAAATTAGTTGTCCCTTTGGTTGTCCCTATTAGTTTGTGATTTGCTTCAAAAAGTAGTCTCACTTTGTAAGTTTTTCCTAAAGCTCACTAGCGAATCTACTATAATCGATTTCATTTCTTTTATCCTTTTACTTTTGTTTTATTCTTTTGGAGAAAGATTCTGGATCCGAGACCATCTTGCTGTCTGGATCATGATCTAGGTGAGCACTAGCCCAGGATCCTAGCCAGGATTAGGAAGTCAATACTACTAGGAACCAGGTCAAGTAATTGGACCTGATTCTAGCCCACAAATGGAGCCACGTTCTTGGATCAGAATTCTAGTACAATTTTCTAATCCAGGTCATTGATCTGCCAGATCCTAACTTTAAGAAAAAAGAGAAAAATATTAAGAACCAGTTCGAAAAAGAAATTAAATACCTAGTAAACAAGTCCATCCATTCATAGGTGTTAAGTCATAAATCATGCATTGTTTTAATAATTATTTTGATTATATTATATATATTATTTCGTCTAATTTACTTTGTTTTATATATTTTTCAGGTTAAGTGTTAATAAAATAGAGAGGAGAAGAGAAGACATCGAAGTTCGGATGTCACACGCTAAGTTAACAAGTCGGTCCACAAATAATGATTTATAGAAAAATGTTATCTCCACAATGATTCATTTGGGGTAGAGTTACAAAATTATTACTCCTAATTGAAGAGAAATTAGAAGACTTGGAAGAGAAAGAGTCTAAAGAAGAAAACCCTAGTAGAATAATACTATAAAAAAAAAACCCTACCTCTTTTCCCCTACAGAGATCCGTCACGTCACTTTACGCCTAACCTCGTCAAAAATCCTCTCACACTTAACCCCTCAGCCCCATCATCGTCACGATCATCTTCATCACCATCAGATATCACAAAAAAATCCCTCACGCCTCACCATCCATATCCACGCCTAGCCTCATCACACCTTCATCATCACACCATCGATCATCACCATCATCGATCATCCCACATCATCATCACCAACTCTCCAAGGCAAAAGCAGCATCATCATCAAGGCTTTCATCACATTTGGAAGTAATATTGTTTTTTTATTTTATAAGTTTAGTTGTTATTAAACATGAATTATTTAGGTAAATTTTGCAATTTAATTTCTAATATGAGTGAGTAATTTTCTTGTGCTTAGTATAATCTATTTGAAATCATGCTAAATTAATTATTTTGAAACAAGTTTTATGCTTTATTGTCAAGTTGATTTTTATTCATGATTCTATAACAATTTGTATTTATCGTTTATAATATTCGTGTTAGATTAGTTAGAATGCATGCTAATTAGTTTAATACGAATTCATATGATAGATTAAAAGGCTTTAATATGTAAAAGTTATGGTCTTTTAGGCATTAGTATCATTCTAATTAATCATGGATGGCTCAAGCCCATCTCTTTTAATTAGGTAATTATTATAGATCTTTGTTAAATCAATTTACTGGTAAATTGGTTACAAGGCATTAGATGATGTTTTTCTAATATGTAATACTTTAGTTTGATTAAATTCTTGCGCTGGTGTTAGGATTATCAACACTATGAGGGTTTATATTAGGGTTTGACCTAAATAAACTATAATATAAGAAAAAATAGGGAAGATCCGCTAGTGGATGTCTTCTACAGCCTAACTCATGGATAAATTGATTTGTTTGTTGATGATGAATATTAATTTACATGGTGGATATAGATTATGCTAAGTATTTTTCATAAATTTGGTATCGTTGGTAATTATTTCTTGCTTTTTAGTTAATTTCTCTATTTTGTCAATTTTAATTCTTAAATCTATAAGCTTCAATATAAAATTCATTTAACCCCCTACCCAAAGAATATCTTTTAGGAGTGTCTTAGTGATTTTAGATTAGCTATACTGTGGTTTCTAGTGTAATTATAATTTTCAGATTTATTTTCTATTCTGTTTTACCATTTATTTACCGATTTGTTAGAAATTAGGCCAAAAATAATCGCTTGCGTGTTCTTTCGTGTTTTATTCCATTCTAGGGTTTATATAGTATCATAATCTACCTCTATTTAATTTCAGAATATTAGGAAATTATTTGATAATTTTTTTAGAATTATTTCGTGAATTGGATATGTGCAGGCTTTTATTTTAATAAATATGAAAATTACATTTTTAATTTTTTTTATGTTTTTAGGGTTTTATTAAGTCTAGAAAATTCTATTCTAAAATCTAGGTACTTTGTTATTTATTTTCATTTTTATACTAGTGCAGTTTATTATTTCTCTAATTTCAAATTTTATTTTCTGTCTTAATTTTCTGTAGTTAATTTTTTGATTTTATTTTTCTGAATTTAATTGCATATAATTTTGGAGATATAAAATTATAAACTTTCATAATATTAATTTGCATTACTTTCTGTGATTGTTAATATTAATTTTCTGCTTATTATTTTCTATTTTAATTTCCAGTCTAATATTGTGTGATTAATTTTGTTTTTATTTTTCCAGAATATTTAGAATAGCTATTTCCTGTTTTTATGTCCAGAATTCAATTTAGAATATTAGGGGCAATATTAAGTAATTTTCCCAAATTTTTACTTGTTTAATTTGATGTGTTTTAGTAATATAAAGAGAAAGTAAAATAAATTAAAGTAGTAAATTTAATGAGACTTAAGCTAGCTTTCTCTCAAAATCTTTCCTCATGAGATCGACCACTACGTTCCTATGCTATAAATCTTATTTATAAATCAAAGTACTGGTTTAATTTGTACCTCTATGACAAGCTCTACTATGGGGGATGGTGACCTAGGATAGGTCCCTTAAGGTTGGTCCTCACATTGGTGACTCTAGTGGGAACATTTTTTTTTTTTTTTAGGGGAAAAGGTGAGATTTGAAATTTAGTTTGCAAAAGTGTTTTAATTAATCTTGCATTAGGCACTATTACATTGAAAGGTGCTCCCCCAAAGGATAGTTAAATCCAGCTATTATCGCTCAGGAGATCAATTGGTTAACTCAGTTGGCCTATTAGGCTCAACTGAGCATGTAGTTAAACTACCCACTTGCGACATATTTTCTAGTCCACATGACTTAGGGAAGCAACTAAAATGTTCCAATCTTGTCATGCACCCCATGGTGATGGATGAAGCATTTGGGTCGCAAAGGACGGTTCTAAACCCAATGAAACACTTGTAACTTAGAACTCTATCTTAGGATGAAACTCATATGTGTACTTGGATGTGTTTTTTGTGTATTATTCTACTTCTTTAGCCCTAGAGACTATGCACTGATACTTTAGATCTTAGAGCCCAGGTTTGGGAAGGGCCAACCTTAATGACTAGGGTTGCGAACCAAAGAGACTTTGAAGCCAATTAAGCTCTAAAGGGGATCTTGACTTCGAATCCGAATAGGTTCTGCCCTTAGTTTAGGGTCATAGTAAAAGATTTGGCCAGGCTTGAAAGAGCATGGCTAGATGCTAAAAAAGGAGTCTCCATGCTATACTATATCTGTTCAGGATTGTTTTTAGGAGAACCTGGCTAGGATTATTTTTTGTATAGGCTTACGTCAAAATTTAGGAAAAAAGGATAGGAGGCAGTTTCTATACAAATGCGAAACCTGGTCGGTGCCCCAGGGATTATGTTTGTGTTTAGTTGAGTCTGGACTTAAGAAAAAGGGACACAGGTCATGATGTCAATCTCGAAGGCCCAACAATGAACCTGGCTGGTATTTTTTAGTTAGGTCCAGTTTGGTCAACGACTGTTTGAGTTAACATTCGTAGTATATAGCGAACACATTGGGCTCTCAGTATTGATCTCTTAGTCCATAAGTTAGCATATTTTTAGTCTTTAATTCCCCATTAAAAAGTATTTAGATGAGCTTGTTCTAAGCACTTTCCATTATTTATCAAGATAGGGAACACTAAGAAGGTATACAAGCGGAGTCCATCAACCGGTAGACTTCTATCTCTGGAGCAATTAGCAATAACTCCATCTGTTAAGTCAAAGTTAAGATCCAAGCTAAAACCTGGTCTATCCCCAATTCCAATGGTTGGAAACAACGAGTTCACATAACTTATGATGATGATGGAGAAGATACAAACCAAAATGGAAGATGGTGACTAGAACATAAAGATGGTGACTGCTATGCTCCAAAACCTCACCAAAGAATTTCATGGAGAGAATAGTAAGTAGCGCCATATTGAATAGTGAAATGATGGTAGAACGGGGAAGATAGAGATTGGGAAAGAAGAAAAACCATAAAAGAGCATTCCTTAAATGAATTCACACATAGATCACATAGAGGAGAACTACTTTAATGACTATGCAAGATTCACTTCAATTCCAAAGGAAATTACCCCCTAAAGTTGACTATGCTAGATATCAAGTTTCATAGAACCAAAAATCCTGAACATCATATGAGGAATTTTCTTAATACAATGACTTGAAAAGGGATTGATAAAGATATCTTCCACATCATATTTCCTTCGAACTGCAGATAAGGATGTGATGAGTGGTGTAATGCAGTGGACACAAGAATGGTCATGAACTTGGATGATCTGTGCAGAGAATTTCTACATTAGTATTTATATAGCACTGACTTGCAAATCATACTCAGAGGCCCTCAAGCTGATCAAGCCAAAAAAAAAAAAAAAAAAAGGAAGAGTTTTCTAATTACCTTGCTAGATGCAAGTCGAAGGCTATTCACATGGTGGACTAAGCTTTACAAGTTGATCACGTAAGACAATTCATCGGGAACCTCCAACCCACACATACAAAGCACCTTGGTTTACGCCATTGAAAATTTACTAAACTAAGAAATGTA
>NCQT01061806.1:43198-55279 GCA_002740465.1 Stenocereus thurberi
GAGGAAGAGCTAGCTAAGGATGCACCTGCTAAGAATGGTAGCAACTGGAAAGGTAGCTGCCAAAATAAGGATAAAAAGGCCAGGAGCTCCAAATAAATGCATGCGATAAATAGTTACATTGAATATACCCCCATAGGGACCACACACCAAGGCTCTAGAGCTATTTTTGGTCATAGGAAAATTGATCTGCCTGAGGTCAAGTCAAAAACTAAAGCTCTTAGGCAGTCCAAGTCCTTAGACCCTATTAAGTGCTAAAAGCATCATTGATCTTGAGGGCATGACACTAAAAACTATTGCACTTTTAAGAATAAACTAGAAAGGAAGTTCAAGCTAGGATAACTCCTATAAACTAGCTAATAAGCCCAACAATGATTAAAATCCTCCTTAAGATCATGAAAGTATCTTCGCTATCAATTATCAGGAAGGGGAGTATGACCAATCTTTTGCCTATACAAAACAGTAATGGCTCAAAGCCATGGGTGAGCTTGCCTACCCATCACCTTAAAGTTCACGGCTTATAGGAAAATCATGAGGACAATGTATATGAAACCCATGGAGGTATCTATTTGTCCAAGCAACAAGGATGATTTCTAGGGTAAGAATGAAGAAGAAGCCTTTTGGGGAGAATAGGAGTAGGAAAAGTAACATCCCAACAAGGTGGGGCGACACCATGTAAAAGAGGGACAACAATAGGGGCCGAAAAAGAAAACGGGAATGGTAATTAAAGAACAAGATACTATTACAGCAATTAAAGAAACGTAAAGCTGACCTCACCATTTACCAACTCATAATGGCTTCTCCAAAGCACAAGTTCCTAAATGATGAATTAAATAAGATTGACTTATCCCCAGAAGCTATGTATGAACAAATGACAACTTCACTTACTTCTCATAAGGCCATTATAACCTTCAACAAAAAAGATATCCCACCCAAGAGGTTCAGAGCACAACAATGTCCTGTACCTTGCTATACTATGCCTTCATATGTATGTACCCCTTGCCGTAGTTAATAATGGTTAAGTTGTGGATGTTTGCCCTTGGAGAGCTACTAGAAGGTTGGAAATTAAGGATGATCAATTATCAACATTGTCAACTCACCAAAGGGCTTGTGGTAACTCAAAAAGACTGGGGTTGGGAACTATTGTCCTCCCAATTAACTTAGGCTAAAAGAATGTCGAATTCTAAGTTCTAGATATTCCAGCTACCTTTCACTTGCTATTAGGAAGAAAATGGCTTCACAACCACAAGACAATTCTATCTACTTTGCACCAGTAAGCAAAGATGCTAATAAAAAGGGCAGGTGGTAAATATTAAAAGGGACAACTTTGTGCCACAATCACCAACAAAGGCCCAACACTCGAATAGAGCATAATCACAATGATGAGAAACTCTGTAGCCTTAAAGCAATGGCAGTCTTGGATGAGGACCAAGCCCCTTTTGATTTTGATCCCTACTGAAACCTAAATGTAAATGCTATCAATAAAAGGGGGGATACTTTTAGGAATGACTCTAGGACGAATAGTATAAGGCTGGACTACCTTTTCGTTAACTCGAATGGATGATTACAAATTTAGGTTAGGGTATCAGTGCACTCCTGAAGAAATGGCTAAAGCATGGCGGGAAGCCTAAGCTTAGAAAGCTACTACTAGGAAGGGGTACAAAAGTATTACATCATTGAACCTTGCCCTCTCACTCTTCATGGACAGTTCCTTTGTGAGGGAGATATTTTTCCTTTCATGGTTGTCCTGAGCCCCACTACAAACAAAAAAAAGGGAATCTCAGTGCCTGGATTAGAAGTGTTCAATGACTGCTAGATGCTGGAGAATGAAGCACTTATTACTATAAGAAAGGATCAGTCTACTCAGGATTAGATTAACCTAGCTAAAAGTAACATATTCGAGATCTTGTTTGGGTAAGATTACAGGAAACAAAAACACCATGCTGCTACTCTATCCCTTGCCATGTCCAATAACTATTTTAACCTCGCAAACATGATCACCGAGGCAAGCGATAAAGCTTGCAAGCAAGTGACTTTCTACAGGCACCTGCAAATCCAAGACTGGTAGCATTGCAAAATCATAACAGGTAAGGTCATTTCCCTAAATCAATGGTGAAAAGTGTTAGTGGTATCTTAGAATCTCTCAACTACGCCTAAGTGATGTATTATTAAGTTAAATCAGCTACATAGTTCATTGATGAATAGAAAGCACCAAACCCTGCATGCTCTAGCACCAATTGAATTTGAGCTTCCCGATCTCCTAGTTCCCTCATAAACATCGTAGAGGCACTTACACCCTTAATTTGATGATCCTAAAAAAAGAAAATGAAAAGCAACATCATATTCACATTCATAATGAACGAAAACAAGAAGGACAAGAAAAGAGAAAGAAAACTTGCTGCATTTGTGGTAGCATAGCTAGATGCATGACAATCCAAATCCAATAAAAGGTCATAACCATTCCAAGCATTGACAAGTCTCCTCCCTCTCAATGAAGGATTCTTGTAAGAGCCTTTCCTTTCTACGAGAAGGGTGAACTCCTCTTACACTCATGATTTTAATACAAATGAAGAAGGGGAAAATGGAAGGGGTTCAGAGGGGATTGTGATTTATATAAAGCAAAAGGGGCCATTTATAGAAGAAGAAAGCAAGCAAATAAGAGGTGGAAGCTAGTCAACTTCCGTTTATAGATACCTTGGTAAAGTCCTTAAAAAAGGCACTCAAAATCAAGGGCAAGAAAGCAAAGCGGAGGAGCCAAAATCAAGGGGGGACCCAGTCAATAGTTAGGCAAGGAAGAAGGTGTAAGTATCTAAGTATCAAGCATCTAATGTCCATAAAAACAAGGAGGACAAGAAAGAAGTGATAGCATGGGGACTCAGTTGGCGCTACTCCCTATACACGTATTCTTGATAAGATCCAGTAAAGAGTAAAAATAAGAAAAAAAGAAAGAAGCGGGATCGACAACAAGGATCCTATTGGATCCCTAAGGAATTTACCTCACACGCATGCCTTGTCAAAAGATCAAAAACAACAAAATAAAAAGGAAGTATTGATATAGAAACTCGACCGGTATCCAAAGAGAATCATTATAATGCTCCCAATTCCTAAATACCTAACTTAATTTAGTCTAATAGTTTGTTATTTATGATAGGAGTAGAAGTCTATTGATAGGAGTCGTCCCAAAACTAACAAGGCTTCCTAGAACAATACATTTTCTTTAAATTATTTTCACATCCGCTAGGTCTACAAAAATTAGGAATCAGAGAATACATTTAGATAAATTATAACTCAGTTAGGGATTCTCAAAACACAACATCAAGCATACGTGTCCCAAAGATCTTACCGGCAACTTATATTCCTAATGACCTCTACACCTCGGGCTAGAGTGGAAATCGCTTTGAGTTTCTATGAAACTAGCCATCAGCAAAAGTGCCAAGGCCCTCTTCTACTTCGTGCCACCTTCTAGATTGCTAGGAGTAGGGTTGTTTATTGATCTCTTACATAGAATAGAAAACACAGAAATACTTTGAAAAGTGAGTCGAAGCCCAATACATACATCCTTATGTTGTAGAATACACTTTGTTTTCAAATGAGTTAGGTGTCCACATTTCAAATTATTTTAATTCGAAAATAGAAGGAAAAATGTGAGCAAAACTGCTTTCCTAGTTATTGAACCCCTACAGGCGCCAGAAGTGATCATTGACATAGGCACCCACCTCGCATGCTGATCGAGAAGCCAGTAGAGGTGAGGAGCATAAGCCCTAATGCTTGATAACTGATGCAGGCCACTTCATTAGGTGATAAAACTTTGTTTCAACTAATTTTACATGAATATTGTACGACCTTTATATAATTTGAGAAACATGTGAGTTTTCAAAGAGCATGCACAATAAACGTACCTAAGTTTTTTGGAAGTCTTCTCCCCCTTTTGTAAAATGTACATTTATGGTTTGGAATAATGGAAATAGCCTTTGTTTCTACTCCCAAGGTATAATTCTATGATTAGTAGTACTGTAGATAATTTTATTAAATTTTCAAGCTTAATAGGTAATCCAAAATTCTTTTGATTCTACTTTTAACTATTGCTACACCCATTATCACTTAAAGATAAATTGATTTTATTTCCTCTTTTCTTTTATTTTTCAATATTGTCATTGCTCTCTTCATACATGGTATTAGCATTATAATTGTTATATAATATTGTTTGCCTCGTTATTATTAATATCAATGTCATTATCACTACCATTATTATGATTATGGCTAGCGTGTTATCCTCATTAGGGATATCGCTGTTATCATTGCTCTTATAATTATTATTATTATAATTATTATTATTATTATTATTGATTATGATTATTGTTATTTTTACTATTATTGTTATTATATTGTTATTATTGTTGTAATTATTATTATTATTATTATTATTATTATTATTATTATTATTATTATTATTTCCATTATTATAGATATCACTAGAGATAACATCATTGCTAGCTTCAACGACTTATCCACAAATGCCAAACTTATTTCGATGCCATTATCACTTAAACATAAACTTATTTCGATATCAACCTCAAGCTTAAGCTCCCATTTCCATGGTAACATCACTAAAATTCATCAAAATCACAGAGCCCAAACGAAACAAAACTCAACTCATATCCAACCATAAATCCCCCGACTCAACATATCAACCCGCACACTCCAAGCATCTCCAAATTCAAATTCACCATCAAAATCCAAGGAAATTACATTTGTTTAATCTAAACAAAATAATTACTAACAAAGTTAACAACAAAATGGTAGAAATGGTTGTTAAATGATTTAGGGCTTCACCTTCTCATTAGTATTTTTGTAAATATAATGCACATAAGGGGAGGTGGCAGTGTGGTTGCGTTTTGGTGGCGGTAATGGTGACCCACCACTAGCAGTGGAAGCAGTCAGGGGAGGAGGGAATTTGGGCACAACAACAAGGAAGTGAGGGGAATACGGGAGGGGGATTTGGGTTTATTTGTCTCATTTTTTGTTGTTTTATAACTTTTGCAAATTTTAATGATTTTGACTCTAGATTTTTTTTATTTTTTTTTGTTCATAACTCTTTTATCCTTTTTTTAGCTTAAACTTAGTCAATATATGGGCCAAGATTTGGCCTAATATTTTTGGGCCACAAATGGGATTTTCTTGATATGTATAGGAAAGTTATAAACTTTACCTATCATTATTTATTTATTTATTCCTTGTATTTTATTTATTTATTTGTCTCACACATAATTATTATGGTTTTTTTGTGAGATACAGATAAGAAAAGTTGTATTTATACATTCCATGGTTACCCATTTATAGTAGACTCTAAGCAAAGCAAAGTGTGGCATTTATAGTAGAAGAACGCAGAGAAAGGGGGTGGAACCTAGCCAGGTTCTTACACTACATGCACATAGAAAATAGATGAATTATTGTCCACAAAACAACAAGCACTAGGTAAAAGAAGAAGAGACACGAAGGGAGTGGAATGCGACCAGGTTCCACAATGTGGTACATTGGCAAAAGGCTACAACAAGCCACAGAAAGCAAAAGAAATAAAGCAAAAGTGAAGAGCCGAAGACAAAGAGACCTGACCGGCATTCTAGGTACGCAACATTCTAGAGGCAAATGACTCTAGTATGCAAGCAAACAAGAACAAAGGGCAAAGTGATAGCTAGGGGACCTGGCTGGTTTCATTAGGAATCAGCTTCACATGCAAGCTTTATTAGTGAAATAAAATGAAAAGCAAAAGAACCAGAAGGAAAGAAGGAAGTTATAACATAAGGGCCCGACCAAGATCGTAAACAATAAGCCCTAAAGCAATATCATGATCATGCACTAAAACAAGAAATAAGTGGCAAATAAAAGGAGTTAAGGCAAGAAGGCACCCTGTCATGTCATTAGGACATCCCCAACAATTAAGCAAGTCCAAACTTGTCAATGTAACATGCAAGCAAACAATTAAAAAAAAAAGAGAGAGAGAGAGAAGTGATGGCAATGCAAGACCTGACCAAGTTATAAAAGCACCTAAAATCATTACATCTGAATTATGCACTAGTTTTGGTAATAATGGAAGAAAGAAGGTGTCAATAAGAGTTGCTAATGAGCAAATAAGGCAAAAGTTCCTATCAGATAAAGCAGAAGAAATCAGATGAAATTTAAAATCCACTACACCTACACAAAATCCAGTAGACTGGTGAAAGGTTAAAACGAAAATCCACTAGACCAGTGAAAGGTCTACTAAAGAGGTGAAACATTAACACAAAACCTGTAACATCCGTGAAAGATCTGCTATATCAATGAAAGGTCAAAACTTAAAATTGATGTTTCCCGCCACATTAAAACATCATCAGCCACTATCACAATGAAAATTTGCATGCACCAAATGTCAGGCCCTCAGCGGCCAAGTTTGAATTTCACATCATCAACCACTATCACTATAAAACTTAGCAGGTGCCAAATCTCAGGACCCTTTCAGTGGCTATGTTAGAATTTCACCTCATCAACCACCATCACGCCCAAAGTCAATGGGTATCGAATCTCATGATCCTTAGTGGCCAAGTTCGGGTATCACATCATCATTGTTAAATAGGTAATTACATGTAAAGACCATTACTTTGAACTTCTCCTTGCTCCAACTTGACTGAAGTAGGGACTAGCTATAGATGCCTAAGAATGGCACCTTATTTTTAATTGACTGATGATGAAAATTATACCCTAACGAGCATATTTTGGGGCCCAAGTAGAGCAATCTCTAAACCATTGAGTCCAAAAAAGGAAATAAAGAGAAAGCGAGAAAGACTTGCGTAATCGGCCTAACATAGGCAAAACCTATCGATCGATTATTTTCTCTACCCTTTGAGTACTCATCTATCCAAATGGTGATTAATTAATCATAATGGATTAATTCATCGTATTTTATTAACTAGAATCCTAGTAGGTTTGATTAACTTATTTAGATTAAATTTAATAGATATAGGATTAAAAAACCAATTTAGACTATCCTCTCAACCACTATAAAAAGGGGCTACAACGTAGGGTTAGAGGCATCAAATTAATATCAAATTTCCATTATTGAGACCATAGAAAATATCATGAGAGATTTGTAGTGAAAAGTACTGACAGTTAGGGGTGGGGGCAAATATTGAGGGAAACACTTCATATATTGAGAGCATTGAGAAAGAGAGATCAGATCAATCGCTAAAAAGCATCAAATTTGTTGGGTTTCTAGATAGCTAGCTTAGATATCCTGAGGGCATGATTTATGTTTTGTCCACATCTCTTTACCTTCTTTCTTTTCATGATTTTGATTTCAAGGCTAGTCAAGATGTAATCTCTAAGTAGCTCCCTACCAACTGTACAATACTCTATTCTGAATTCTTCCTGCACTAGTATTGTATCTTTGACTTATGTTATTTGACATGATTGATACTAACTATACTAGCTGCATGAATGTTTGACGTTGTAATTAGGATCTAGATTCTTGTATAGATTAGCAAAGGCCATTAGTGATGATGGGTAGTAATGTCATATACTTTATCATGTCACCATACCATCGCCCCTGAATCTAGATCCTCTGCCTGAGACTATGTAGTCAAGATTGTCCGCACACTGTGGATTACTCAGGGGCCTTTCAAAAACGTTTTGAAGAGAACTAGTTATTTCTTTCAGTGTCACTTTCATTTGTCCCTATCAACTTATGGTCCACTCTATAGAGTTTATTTGGTTTGTAAGCGTTCGCTAAAACTCATTAGCAACTATATTAACTATAATTCAACAGTTTTTTTTTTTTTTATGTTTTCTCTACTGCCTTTTGCTTTCTTTTCTTAAATTAGGCAAAGTTGTTTGAGAACCTGAAAGTGAAACTGACTCGACCAAGATTCGTGCCTAGTTTCCTAGGCCAACCAGTAGCTACTGCTAGGATCCAGCCAAACGAGCTATTCCAGACTCTAGCTTAAGGACTCGATGGAGTTCCTTGCTCAGATCTAACATTCATCTCACTGGGTAGGACTTGGAATCTTGCTAGTATTTGGCTTATTTTACTGAAAATTTAAAAATATTTTGATTCAGTCTCAAACGCATAGCAACGAATCCGACCACTTCTGGTGGACCGCATTGGTGACAGTGGTAGTCTTTACAAAGATATACAAGATTGCCTAGTGGATCAATTTGATCAAATGTTGTCATATTTGCAACTTGACTCATTTTATGAGTTATTTTCTAAGTTGCTTTGTCACATTGGAGTTTCCTTAGGATGTTGTTGGTTGCTTTGGGCCTTAATTGTGAAGGATTAGTGGGTTTTTCATTGGCTTTAAGCTATTAAGATAAAAGCAAAAGCTTTATCATTGCCTTTAAGAATAAGATTACAAAGGTTTTTTTTTAGGGTGGAAGAACTCAAAAAGAAAAGGGTAATTGCATGATGCCTTACAATACGGATACAAAAGTTTAGTTGCATTTTATTGGATAATTTTTGTTGGCCTTGGTCTACTAAGTTTCTATCACATTATTTATGTAACTATAGGTACATCTATATTGGTTCCCTCCTTTTTTTTGGTGGACTTCCTTTCGATTTGGTTACCAATATACCTAGTAAATTATTACGCAGACGGTTATTTCTAGGCTCATTCCAGTTATTCGATCTTTTCATCCAACATGGGTTAGATAGTTCTCTCTTATTGCAATGCTGGCTTCATACCTGAATACCACTTGTATGAAGTGTCTTGTATTTCGAAACAATAAAAAAACTCACATTACTTCATTTATATAGAATTGTAAATTTGTGAACTATCAGAAGCAATGCACGTGGTAAATGTACTCTTTCTTTATGCAAGGTTAAGTGTTATAAGAGCTCAGTATTATATTAAATGCATTGCTCTATGAATTTGTTAAGCTCAAAAGTGTTACCTTTAAGGAAATATTATCTATGTCTTCAAAATAAAATGCCGCAATTTGCAAAAATAAATTTATACAAGTCCTTCGAATATGTTAGCTTTCTCTAAATTGGCAGCTTTGTGTAAGCAGTGTAAAGTGTGGTTTAACTATGGTTGACCGCATACCACATGCTACAAGCATAGCAATCCAACAATGATACGTACTTTTGCTCATAGGGACAAACAATGTATTCTTAAGATCATTGAAGCTAGTTCTTGTAGTGAAGTGATTGTAAGAATTATTTTAAAAATATTTTCTCACTCTCTCATTTTTAAAAGTTCAAAATGCATATAAAACTAGAAAAAGGGTGGAAAACATACTTTTAGTGGCAATCGCTTTGGAGGTTTGAACACGGAACCTCATGGTCCTAGAGAAAGGAAAAGGACTAGTGGGGCGGTGTAGTGCCTCGCATTCAAACTCCCCAATCGAGAAATTTCACCTAGGGCCATCCTAGGCCAATAGCAGTCCAATGGGCCTGGACCATAACAAGAAACAATTGAGGAAGCAGATTTTTCATTTCCTCTTGGACTCGATGGTACTGAAGTAGTGTTAGTGGCATGCAACTACCCCTTTTTTAGCGAGTATAATATGAGCGAAAGATCCTTATGATATTTTTCTAGTTGATTCTATTGAATATAATTCATGCAGAACCTACAAACCTCGAAGGTGTTTATTCACCTTATCCAATATAAAAGGAGCATTTCCGCTTCCCTTAAAAGAGATACACACAGACACTCACTATTTTCTCTTCCTCTCCTCTTACTGTATAGATTGTACTTCGTATATATCTGTTCTTTTCTATTCCTCTTTTTAGAGAAATTATGCTCACTCTAGAGATATCCCTTTTCGAGGATCTCTCATCTAACACTTCTTGCTCTAGTTGTCCTTTCTATACATCAAAATCACCATCTTTTTGAGATTGTTTTTTGAGTGGCCATCAACATACCCAAGTAGTGGATATGTGGGATTTTTTCTATCTAAATAATGATTGAGGCAAGTATCAAGGGTTCATAAACAAGATATATGCCAGTTTATGATGATTTCTTCTTCACAATGATGTGATCCTTTTATGGATTTTCCTTTGCACTAATTGTAAAATTTTGTAATTAATCAAAGTGATTTCAAAGTCTATGGTTTTCTTGTTTTTTCCTTATTTCTTGTAGTTAGCATGCAGATTGACGTAATTGAAGTGATCATCACAAAATTTCAAGTTTTTTAGTGTTTAAGTTGCTAAATAAGACAAACTACCATGAACTTGACAATTGCACGGAATTCTTTAGATTTCACTATTTTCTTGTTCAATAATAGTAAAGGCCCTTGTTAAGTGGGTGATATCCATGGGCAGACTTGTGTCCCTACCATGGGTCATACTTTCACCCTATGACCTAACTCTTGGCTATTTACCTTGGAATCAAGTCAAACACTATTTGAGATTGTGGGAATTGTTTTGCAAAAATTATCTTCTAAAAGTTTTTCATATTTCCCTTAAAACATGGTGGAAACTCTAACCAATATTGCAAAACTCAAACCTA
Organism: Stenocereus thurberi; assembly: GCA_002740465.1. Classification (NCBI taxonomy): domain Eukaryota; kingdom Viridiplantae; phylum Streptophyta; class Magnoliopsida; order Caryophyllales; family Cactaceae; genus Stenocereus; species Stenocereus thurberi. The sequence goes on from NCQT01061806.1 coordinate 53,677, forward strand.
TATAAAACAAACCTAAAAAATAATTCCCTAGACTCATGAGCGGGACTGGAGTCCTTAAGCACTGAAGCTCTCGATTTGATACTCGATTGGGGATATTGAAGAGTGTGAGAGCAGAAAGGGCTTGCAATTGAATAGAGATCCCCAAAAACTTAAACACTATCTTGTTATGCATCTTGTATTCTAGTCATGGTTTGATTAGTGATCGACAAGGCTTGATCCCTCCTATTGTGCGCATAGGATTTTCACTTCCCCTTTAGCCATCGAGAACCTATTAGGTACATTGTTCATCCCATTCTCGTGGGCATTGCATTCAAGGTTCATTAGGGATGAGCAAAAAAATTTCTGAAACTGAAAAAATAGAATTGGAAAATCAAAAAACCAAACCAAAAATTAGTCAGCTTGATCAATTTTTCAAAAAAAAAAAAAAATCAGTTTGGTTAACCGAACTAAAAACATTTCGTCTTTGCAATTTCGATTATGGTTCAACTATTTGAAAATTGGTTAATTACATGGTTAACCAAAACAAAAACATTAAAGTTTGTTTAAAAAATACTCTTTTATTTTGTTAAATTAGATTTTATAATTATAGAAAGATAAGACTAAACATAAAGTAATGTGTAAATTAATATTTGGCATCATAAATAGTTAAATTACATAAAAAGGAGTGACGATTGGAATTTAACAATTTAAATTAATGGTTAACCAGTAACTGCTCTAAAAATCCAGTTCAGTTCATATGTTTCCGAAACCTAAAAATTTGGTTTTCAGTTCACAATTTTTGCGAACCGAAATTCTGGTTGACCGATTATGATTGCCCCTAAAATCCCACTATGACACTCTTCTTTAGCAAGCCTTTTGAAAGAACTAAGCATCAATTAAACCCATCCGAAGCTAAGGAGGGTGACCGTATATCGGGTCACAAGCTCATTTTGACCAACAGCCTAAGGGCCTATTCTTTTCATGGGTCAATCCATATTTACCAACTTCAACCCACTTCAACCTACTTCAACCTACTTCAACCTATTTTAACTCACTTGAAAAAAAATACCAACTTCAACCCACTTCAACCTACCTCAACCTACTTCAACTCACTTCACCCAACTTCAACCCACCCCCTTCATAATTTTAATAATTTGTAAAGTATCATATGGGTTTATGGCCTGTTGTTTTCGTGAGTACATTGGGTGAGGAAAAGGGTGAAGTCGGTTGAAGTAGGTTGAGTAAGGTTGAGGTAGGCTGAAGTTGGTATCTTTTTTTTTGAGGTGGGTGAAATAGGTTGAACTAGATTGAAGTGAGTTGATGTAGGTTGAAGTGCATTGAAATTGATATATTTTGTACGTGTTGGATTGAAGTGAGTTAAAATAATGAGAATGCAACTAATGTGTGATAATTTATGAAATTATCGAAATTTTGTGAAATTTTTGTGCATTCTTTTTTATTTTTTATTTTTTATTGTTTATTGTTTATTTTTTTATTTTTTTATTTTTTATTTTTTATTTTTTATTTTTTATTTTTAGTTTGTTATTTTTTATTTTTTATTTTTTATTTTTTACTTTTGATTTTTATTTTTTAAGTTTTTATTTTTATTTTTATTTTTATTTTT
>NCQT01061827.1:0-11319 GCA_002740465.1 Stenocereus thurberi
ATAGAAGACATCCTAAACCAAAGCTCTGATACCACTTGTTAGGAAAAATATTAGAGTGATAATAATAGCGGAAGCGATAGGAAGAAACAGATATTCAGAAATTCAAACCAGAATAACAGGAACAAAACAGCGACACACAAAATTTACGTGGAAACCCAAAACGGGAGAAAACCACGGGCGAAAACACCGACAGAAAATCTACTATCATATGAGTTAGTACAAAACGATCTCATCCCCAATTCAGATATCAACAACAAGAGAGACACAGATCTCAAACACCCAAGAAAGAGATCAATTACAACGAATATCTCTCAATACTAACTCCCAACAAAAGTGGAATAGAAAAGGGAATTGCCCATAGGCACTTCCAAGTTGCACCGCATCAAATAAGGTTAAACAACCTAGTATTTATAAGGAAGCCCCATAGGTACCAAAGGTTCAATCCTAACCGCAAACATATGCCTTGGCCACCAACCATCATCTTTCTAAAAAGGAAAAAAATCTTCAACCCAAGTATGGAAATAATATAATTTCCATAATACAGAAGATCTCAAACACATAACATGATCTTGGATGCCAAGAAATAATCTCACAAAAGGAAATAACTTTATTTATTTTCAAAACCGGCAAAGGAATTTGGGACAAATCCCAACAATTTTCAAGGTATATTTTTGAATCTTTAAATCTCATATTTTTCTAGGTTAGTTTGAAATTGTGAGATTAGCTTTAATATGAATGTTGGATCTAAAATGATGCATACTTGAGGTTGTAAGTTGACAGATGATTGTGTTTTGGAATAAGAACTTAGAAAGATTGTTATTATTGCCAACCATAAATTTTGACAATTTTGTGGATTATGTCTTTGTCATTCTTTGTATTATGAATTTTGAATTGTATAAATTTAAAAGTAATATATTAAATACTGTGACCGCACAAATTTGGGCAGTTTTAGGACAGTCAGGAAGCTTTGTTAAATGCAGATTAGTTACTGCAGAGATTTTAACATAGACACTTTGAAATTTCCAAAATGGGCTTGATCTTCTTGATTCGATGTCCATATTTTAAGATACGGCCACTAGAAGTTGGACCTAAATTGTGATCTCAACCTGAAAACTGGATGTAAAGATTTAAGAAAACTAAAATTTCATAAATTAATTAAAATTATTTTGATGATTTCAATATATTATTTAGGCAAAAAATAGACTTTAAAAAATGAAATGTAGGCCTTTAATTTTGGGCTAAGTATAAATATTAATAAGATTGCTTTGGACATATTTAGGCTCACTTTAAAAAGTTGACCTCAAGCATAGGACTTGCACGTTATCAAGTAGTAATTACACCCTAACTTCCCTGAATCTCTTTTTTAAAATGTGGTTGTTTGGGTGTATTTTATAATTTGTTTAAAATTGGTGTTTGGGGGACCTTCCTGAATAAAATGTTGTTTGAATATTTCGCCATTGTGGTTTGAATTAATGCAATGAAAATCTTTTGGGTTGCAATGAAACGTTCCTTAAAATATTTGGCATTCTCATAGGTCGGGATGGGTTAGAGTGAGAGTTTAAATATTGAGCGTTTATAGAAATTAACTTTTAAAGTGAAAGAACCTGGTGAGTTGTGCAAGGTTTGCCCTCGAGGCTAGGGCATGTAGCTTGATAGTAAATTAAGACACATTAGTCTTTCTTGGGTCATTGTATGCATGGCTAGCAGTTACGTGCTATTCAGATGATAGGCATGGGATAGGTTATTGGTAATCGTCGATTTGACAGCAGGCCATGAAGTAGGTCAGCTGCAATTCAAATGTTACAGGACGTGAGACCTATGAGTCACTCATTGTGTGATTAACTTACAACATGAACCTTATATGAGCTTGGTTAGTGGTTCTAACCCAACAACTTGAATTGGTAATAGAATAAACTAAACCTTAAGATTTGGGCTGGGAATGCTAGAAAAGTGATCTTGAAATTGTTTGAGTTATATTCCCTCTCACCCCTAAATTTGTTTAAAATAAATTTAAATTATGTTTTGACTATCAGGAGTGGTTGTTATTGCGTTCTATCATATTTTTCTAGATGTTTTGTTTTCAGGTGATATTCATGAGCATGGGGATGAGACTGAAGTCTAGAAGCAAGGCCACATAATTCACAGTACCGAGAACATTATACACTTAAAATTACTTTTCCTAGTTTTTGAGTGCTTTTGACTCTTAATAATTGGTGTTGACTTTGACCTTTGGTTTAACTTTACAAATAAAGTTCGTAAAATGTTTGATTTTGTGATATTTAGCCTTGTGTTTCTTGGGAAATATGGTGACAACAGCCAATTAGGATGTTCGCTGTCATTTTAGGTTAAATATTAATAATTAAATAAATTAGAATACTCAAAGCATTAAAATTTGGTATCAAACTCCCATATTTATGGACCTCAAAGCTCACTTTAGGATATCGTATCTCAAATAAAAGTTTAAAATTTATAGAATTAGGAACTTCACAGAAAATGAGTGAAGGAACGGGTAAAGGTTGCATGCATTTACTTAGGGTTCATATGCCTTACTTTGTGATTTTTGTGTTTAGGATGAATGGTATGCAACATTGCCCTTGCAGATCTCCACAAAAGGATAGCCAAGAAACCTAGAGTTGACATGGTCAAGCATATTCGTCAAGTTAGGGTAGTTATAGATAGACACATAGAAGATGTACCTAGTAGTTTTGTTTAAGATTCAGAGATATTGAGGAACTTTGCCTCCTTTTGTGACCTAAAGTGGCATTATCGGCTTAATGAGCTACACCCTAAGGTTTGAGAGCTTTATGATTGGAGGAGATGTTGTTGAAATGATGAGCAAGTAATTAGTATGTGGTTTATAGAATTAATTGGTCAGTATTTAGAGGATGAATACCCATATGACCAGCCTCTTACACCTACCAACCAAGATGAGCCCCCACCACCCTTAGGTGAGGGTGATACTGAGAATTCTATACCTAAGGAACCCACCAATGTTAGGAAAGAACTTGAACCTATGGAGGATGACCATAAAAAACTAGAAGAAGAACCAAATTTTGAGGAAGTAGTACCATCTCCAAAAGCCGTTGATGAGCTAAAGAATGATCTCATACAAGACACGGAGGAAGATCCACTTTAGGAACCCAAAGAAGATCTAGAGGAGGGCCCTGAATAAGAGCCAATGTTAGAAGAAGTACCTGAATAAGAGCCGATAGAGGATAAATTTGAATCTGAGCCTGAGCTTGAACTTGAATCTAAACCTATTGTCACTCTTTAAAAGTGGGAAAAGTGTGGTAGGATGTGTCGACAAAGGTGTCCACTAGATGATTATGATTATTAGTTGTTAGTTAATAATATTATATTTCTAGAGATTGTATGTTTCCTTGTTAGCTTACTCCAAGATTAAGGCACTGTTGGAATGTTGATGTAATGTGAAAAATGATGTAAACATTTCCTATTTCTAGATGGTGTGCATTTAACATGCCCATTGAGTTTGCTTAACTCTGCTTGCTTATGTGATTCTTTGAGAATTGTATTTTGGACTCTAAGATACAAACTGGTAGTATTAATGAAATATGGATCGGACATTTGGTCTTGTATGATAACAACTCAACTTTGTGGAAGTTTACACCAATTTGCCTTTAGTGGATGATCGTTACTGGCGTTACTATGTATATCTATTGTACACTTGTTCACTGATGGTCATCCGACCCAATGTAGATTGCTAATGTATTCTAAAACACAGGAGGAGAACTATTACAAAGAAACTATACTTAATTAACCCTCTTATGTTGGGAAATAATGGAGAATCCCAAACTGGGCACCAACTAAATCCAGGGCCTCAAACTAACTTGCAAACCACCAAGATTAGCTTAAGGGAAATGTTAGAAGCCCTTCAACCTAAAATTGAGGGCAGCACTCTAAGTAATGTTGATGAGACAAATCCATCAATTAGGATAGATCTCACTAACCTACTGCTTCTAGAGCTTTTGTAGAAACAAGGGGAGCAGATATAACAACAAAATGAACATCTCTAAAAGATGGCCGAAAAAGAAAAGAAGATGGTGGAGGACAACTCATATATGTTCAAGAGGCTTGTTAGCCATAGTCCACTCATTTACAATGATGCCTCTTATTCTAAGGCATTTTAGGATTAGATCTAAGGCATGGGGAGGCTGTTTAACACCTTATAATGCACTGAAGAATGAAGGATAAGGTTTATTGGATTCTACCTAAAAGATGAGCCTAACCTTTAGAGGCCACCATCAGAGAAAAATAGTATGAGCCTAGGTTTGGATAGAATGAGCTAGAGGAACTGCTTAAAAAATTGCTTTTATCCTATCCCTACAAAAGGCCAAGGAGAATGAATTTATGAAACTGCAACAAGGGAAGATAAGCATACTACAATATGTCCCTAAGTTCATAAAGCTTTCCCGCCACTGGTGAAGAGTGGAAAATGAATCATTTTAAGGTAGGGCTTAAACTAAACCTTAAGGAAAAGATGTTGGTGCAGCAGTATACCTCCTACGAGGATATGTATGCACAATTGTAAATGTCAAAAGGAGAATTTAGGAGAAAAATGATTTCTGCAATGTGCAGCGAGGAAAAAAAAGGGTGGGCCAGTGAGATAATCACAACTTCTAGAATCAGTACAAGAAGCCTTGAGAGGGTTAATGTTATAACAACAACAACAACAACAACTCATGCAGTAGGAAGCATACTAAAAACTAGTCTGGAAAATTTGTAATGCTCGTGGGAAGTCCGGAGATTATGCTCGTGAATGTTGCACTAACAAGGGATGCTATCATTATGGAAGCCCATAGCATCAAGTGAAGCATTGCACGCATCCACCACTCTCTGATGATGAGAAACGTGGAAGGCTGTAACAACCTTACCAAAATAACGGTAGGTAATAGGCAAGTCAGAATAGTCAAGGTTGAGCTCCTCAGTAAAGTTAGCAGAGACCTTCCAACCCATCACCTCAGAACACTGAAGACAGAGTCTACTTGACATGGAGTGAAGAAGTTGAAGATGCTTATAACATGGTGACTGATACCTGAACCATCAAAACTCCCTCTGTTGATGTCTTAATTAACTCTGGTGCTACCCATTCTTTTGTTTCTGCTAAGCTAGTTGAGACTATAAGGCTAGTCCCAGGATCAAGACTAGTCCTGGGATCTAAATACTCTATATTACCTGTGGCCCTTCCTAGTGGGAAGATAGTGAGTGTGATTAGTTATGCAAGCATTGCATTATTCATATTGATAGTCATGAGTTTTTAGTCGACTTGTGCAAATCAGATCGACTAATTTTGACTTGATTTTGGGTGTGGATTGATTATCAAAATATCTCGTATGAATAAACTATCCTAAATAGAAGATTACCTTGAGGCGACCTAAGGGAGAGAAGGTAGTTCATAAGGGAAAGTTTTAAAGTGCAGAGTAAGACTCATCGTAATAATAGAAGCCCAAAAGCTTAATAGGATGAAGCCATGAGGGGTTCTTATGTAATGTAATATATACTAAAGCTCTTAATGTCTTCTCAAAGATGTCCCAATTGTTAAGGAGTTTCTTGATGTTTTTTTTCTAATGATATCCCAGGCATGCCGCCACTCATGGGATAGAGTTCTGCACTGATTTGGTGCTAGGAGCAGCCTTATCTTCAAAGCCCCTACAAAACTTAAAGAATTAAAGCTCGAGCTTGATGAATGACTAGATAAAGGTTACATTAAGCCAATTATACCCCCTTGGGAACCCTAGTGCTGTTAGTGAAAAAAGCTGGAACCTGGTGGTTATGCATCAATTATAAAGAACTTAACAAGATAATCATCAAGCATTGATATCCGTTGCCTCGGATTAATGGCTCTTTGACTAATTGAGAGGCATTGGGACTTTCTACAATATAGGTCTTTGATCTAGCTATCACCAACTCCTCATTAAAGATGAAGACATACCAAAGACTACATTTTGAGCTTGTAATACACTGAAAATTTGATGATTTATTTAAGGAGAAATTATCATTTTTACAGAGAGGTTTAGAAGAGACCCTTTAAGACCCCTCTTTCATTTGATATCAAAGCCACATGACCAAAAATAATTAAGATAATTAAGCTAATTAATAGTTGATTAAGCTAATTAATTATGTTTAATCCTTGAATCATCATCCTCTTGTCCTGCTCCTAATTATTCGCATATCGTGAACACACCCCAAGGAACCGCTTTAGTAGCGTGCAATTAAACGATATCATTAATATCATTTTAGAATTAAAAGCTAAATTGGTAAAAATTAAGACTAAATTTAAGGATATAAAAAAGCAATTGCCTGCAATCCACCTTACTTTAAATAACGAAATTAGAAATAGTGAAAAATCTAATTTAAGTATTAGCACTTAGCATAAATATCCTTTCCAAAACCTTAAAAAAATCTATTTTCTTTGTAGGATATAAAAATTCCAGAAGGAACAGGAGAAATATCAACTGAGAAATCGTCTGAAAAGGCAAAAAAAGAAGAAGAGAATGAAGTATAAGCTGTATAATCTAGAGAAATTATAGAATATGTTTTATAAAGAACAAAACCCATAAGAATTAAACAAAATCATGGGTACAATAATTGAAAAACAAGATGTATGATAATGAAGAGAGAAATAATATTCAGTTGGATGAAAAAATATATTAGCAGATAAACCTCATTAAACTAAAGGATCTTAATGTTGTTCCTTTAGAAAAAATTAGGAGGAAACTATATCAAAAATATAGTAAAATGGTATTTGATGATGAAATTAATGAGATTGTATTAAAACTTAATACAGATGAAATTGAGTCCAATCTAATTAACAATGACGTTCCTAAACCTGAAGAATTTGATGAATCTTCTAGAAGAATACCCATTTTATGAGACCTGGATACGTTCCAGCATGATGTACAAGAAATTTTTCCTTTGGGTTAATCCCAAGTAGAAGTGGGATACGGGGCGGGGCGGGGTGGGGTGGTTCATGGGTTCAATACGAGGCGGAGCGGGTTAACCCATTTTAGGTAAAAAAAAGGTAAATGGGAGACACTATGTCTGTGACAACACGAGAGAGAGAGAGAGAGAGAGAGATAGAGGGATATGCAAACAATAAAAGTAAGGATTTGGATGTGATGAATTCTAAAGAAGTAGCATTAAAATGTTGGCACAAACACGATAAGAGCAAAATAAGGAGGCCGCGTAAGGGAAACAATTGATATGGGAAAAAAAATAGTACAACAAACTCTCAAAAACAATAACAAACAGATAATTCGATTTGAATTTTAAATTTTGAGCTCAGACATGTAGTTCTAAAAATGACTACTATTACGACATGATTTGAATTTTATTAAACATGAGTACTAACTAACGACATGATTTAAAATTAGCATTTAATTTTATTAAAAATGAGTACTAACTAAAGACACTATGAGTAAACTAAAGAATGTAATTATTAAATTAGCAAATAATAACTTATGTCTATAGCAGAAGATATTTAAGTATAATTATTTTTTTCCTTCTTACCTTGCAATTTGGGGGGAGGGGGGAGGGAAATTTAAAGGGCTTGATTTTAATATGATCATTTAATTAAAATATTTCATACTCCAAAGATTATGAAATAATTAATTAAAGTATTTCATATTAAGATGCCTACGTATCCCCATATATTTCAAAGAATATTTGTTATTCTGTGTAATATACAGATAATCAAAGCCCACATAGTTCTTCTACTTGCCTAACTTACCTGGACGAGTGGAGGTAGAATATAGCAAATATAGGAGAACATCACTCATCATCATTGAGAGCTTCATCTGCAGAGCTGCCACCTGATGCTTCTGAACTAGATGAGAAGCTAAGTTGTATAGCTTAATCAATCTCATCTTTATCGTCCTCTGGTCGATCGAGGTTGATCTTGAGATCGGTTGTACGCCATTTGCCAATCCTTCGAGCATATTAGAGCCTTGATCATACTTGGGGCTAGGACCGCTCGTTTATCATCAAGGATCCATCTCCCAGCACTGAATGCTGACTTAATTGCTACAGTAGAAGGAGGACAAGCAAGAATATCTTTTGCAACTTTGTATAGAATTGATATCTTTTCCTATTTTCTTTCCACCACAATAATATATCAAAAGGGTCATCTGGTTGTGCATAACCAGAACAATGCAAATATTCATTTAACTCAACATACCTACCTTCTGGACCTGATATGGTAGAAAACCCTGGTCCCCTCACATGCATATCATATAAATTGACTCACAGGAACAGAAGGCATAGGTTATGTGGGGATTTATGGGGTAGCTGGTTGGGCATCCTTCGAATATTTATCATACAAAATTGTAACAAGTTATTGCTATCATTTATAATTTTACTAACATCGTAAGGGACATCTAATTTTTGATAATAATATTGTAGATAGTTTGATACACGTGTCTTATATCTAGGATCAAGTATAGCAAAAATTAAAAACAATTTGGGCATATCAAAAAATCCTGAAACAATTTCGATTTCATGCTAAGAACACAATCAAGTATAGGATGGGATGGTGTATAAGATGACAGTTCAACAACAATCTCTACTATTTTAACAACATCAGTTGTAGTTGGTTGATACACCTCATTAAATATACCAAGAAGGCTGCAAAAGGCTTGTGTTATGTCCCGTAGGTCTTGTGTCAGAATATCCTCACCTATAGCATTGTCGTGCAAATCAGATATTATTTCTTTATATATGTATGTGTCCCTCAATAACTTATATGTAGAGCCCCACCTAATAGGCATATCAAGGTTGAAAGATATATATGGGGTAGATTTATTCCTACAAGCCTCTTTAAAAGACCGTTTGTTTCGGTCGGCACTACGAATCCATCTATTAGCCTTTCTAACAAGGTTAACTATGTAAGATAATGTTTCAATACCATCCTGAACATACAAGTTTAGTACATGACATACACATTGAACATGGAAAAAATCTTTCACAAGAAAATCAAGACATCTGCTCTCAAACATGTAATCAATGCATTTAGTATTGTTAAAGGCATTGTCAACACCAAGAGAAAGTATTTTGTTTTGAATACCAAAATTTGTAAAAACGGTCATCAAAGCATTTTTTTAGTAAATATCCATTTTTCTCGCTTTCGATAACTTCAACGCCAATAATTCTTTTTTGCACGTTCCATTTTTCATCTATCCAATGGCAAGTTACACCAAGAAAATTTTCTTGAAATGGAGATTCTCCATAAATCACACGTCACACTAACATGTCTGTAAAAGTAGTCAAGTAATTTAATAATTCAGTGTAAGTATTAACGAAGCAAGAACTAATCCTTTTCCTAACGTGAGACCGGGGGATATGCCAGTTGTAGTGAACTATGCACAAAATGGTCAAATAGTTGACTTTCAGCCATTACAAAAGGTTTTTCGTTAAGGACAACATACACACTAAATTCATAAATCATTTTTTTCGGTTATAGAAAAACATACATGCGCTGGGTTTCCCTGGGAACCCGGAAATTTGTGCTTGATTAAGTGATATGCCACCGTCCTTTAAAATTTTGTGGGTCTCCAAGTGTTGTGCCATTGTTCCAGTTCCCCATCCAGTGTGCATTTCATACTCCGTCTTACAAACCCTGCACACAGTTTTAAACTCCCCAGGCACATTTGGAATGAGAAATTTTGTAAAGAAGTTCCACACCCAAGATGTTTATTTCTGTTTTCCTTTATTACTACCGGTCTCATCTCTATTTGGATGAAGAGGGGCTCTTGTAGGTTGGGGTCTAGTTGTATGGCCGATGGGTTGCGAATTGGGTTGTTAAAGCTAAGCTTGATGCTCAGTATTCGGTTGGGTAGCATCTACATCCGCTTCAACATCATGTTGACTTTGAATAGCCTACTAATTGCTCAAAATGCTGCATCTCTTCTTTGTAGTTTTAGCATATTCACATATTTAGCCAAGTTAGATAATTTTTTCAATGTCCACATGAATTACAAATATATAAAATTACAATTAATTTAGAAATATCAAAATCTAAGAATCACAAATTATATTTTTTTCTTCAAAATATACAAACATATTTCTAAAAATCATAGTTGTGAAACTTATAAAATATACAAAAATGAACTTAAAAATTCTAAATGACATTAATAGATACATGTAAAATTAAATACGAATTTTATGATTAAATTACATTTGTTTGTTTATGTCTAATACACATAAAATAAATTGGCACTTATGAACTTGTCATAATTAATAACAAATTAACAAATAAATAATACAAAAGAACGTATTCAAAAAAATGCATGGACTTGTATATGAATTAATAACAAAATAATAAATATATCATATTTGTAAACAACAACTAACCAAAATAATTTAACTTCTAAATTGGCACTTATCAATTTGTCATAATTAATAACAAATTAACAAAAACAATAATAGAAAAACATATTAAAAAGAAATGCATCGACTAGAATATGAATTAATAACAAAATAAATAATTATACCATACTTGTAAACAACAACTAACCAAAATACACTTACCTTCTAAATTGATCTTGAGTTTCAGTGCCCATAACCATCTTTTCCTTTCCTTTTCTTGATCTTGATCCAGTCGTCATTTTTTTAAGTAGATATTATATTTTAATTTTATCAAACTAGTTTACCACATAATTAATATTATAAGAAGAATTTAGAATTTAGATCCTAATATAATTAAAGAAAACTTCACAGAGTTAGAGATTTTTGATAAACCTCTATTTTTACCATTTTGACCCTTCAATTTCACTGACTTTTTCCACATATTCCCTAAGATTTGCAGATTACTTGGTAAGAATTGCTCGTTTTTGCCCATAATTATCTCATCTTGACTAATTCTTCTTTTTGTAGGTTTGTTGCTCTCAAATTGAAGAATTTCGGCACTTAGCGGACTAAAAGTGGGCAAGGAGTAGTGCTACAAGGAGGAACGAGGTTTGCGGATCAACTAGAAGAGTCAAAGATTTGAAGAACCTAGGAGAAGGCTCTTGCATGGGCAGCCATGCATGTAAGCATGACCGTGCAAGATGGATTTGAAACCCAAAAAGTACATGGCTGGATGTGCAGATTTAGCACGACCATACGCCAGAGGTAGAGACATTCCTGCAGAAACGCACAGCTAGCCATGCGTTTGTGCACCGCCGTGCATCCCCTGCTCTTCTGCATTTTAATTATTTTCTTCGGGGGCTGTTTTGGGATCATCTTGAGTTTCATTCTAGAGAGCTCTCCCTCCTAGGTGATTTAGAGGTCTTCTTTGAGTATTCCTACACTTTAATCTAGGTCTCA
>NCQT01061839.1:33498-45603 GCA_002740465.1 Stenocereus thurberi
GATTACCTCGAGCTGCTTGGGCCTGGCTGGTGGAGGTGGTGGAGGACTTCAATCATTTCTTAGGAGCCATGGTGATTTCATCCAACAATTGTCTAAATCAACCTAACTAACACTTGAGAGGACCCAAAGAGGCACCGATTGGACAATATGGCCAAGCACAAACCCAATGGAGTCCCGAAATGGGAGGAAAAAGGGAGTGAGGGTTTCATTTTTGGGGTGAGGGAGGAGAGGGAGAGATTGGGGTGGTGGAGGTGCACCGACCCAAGGGGGAACACCGGTGGCGACGCCGGTGGTCCGCCGGGGTGGGGGAAGAGAGAGAGGGAGCGGAATTGAAAGGGGGTGAGGAGGAGAGAGATGGAGAATGGAGGAGAGAGGGAGAGAAAACTGTGAGGGAGGGAGGAGGTGTCGCCAGCGAAAGGGGCGGCACCGGTCCAAAAACTTGTTAGGGAAAAACCAGAGTTTTAATATTTATAAACCCCAAGTGCAAGGTCTATCGTTGAGTACTTGGGGTGTCATCCGCAGAGAGTTGTATTTTCAACTACCAGAGCTAACTAAAGCGTCTCGAGCTGGGCAAAATCAAAGGGGATAGAGGGTAAACTAAACTACGCTAACAAACACAGAAAAAGCGACTTGGAGTTGTGATTTGACCAATGGACGAGCCAACTAATTTAGATGAGTCCTAACCTACCCAAACTACATGATGAACGAGAGATGGTAGGTTGCACCATAGAAGACCACCTAAGCCCTCTCTCAAGAGTCATGAGCTAGTCTAATTAGTCTAACTACCTATTTTCATGGAATTAGCCCAATTAGACCACAAAATTAGCAACCCCGGACCTAACTCGAATCGGATACTATTTTCATGTCCTGAATTGGGCTATTTCCTCTCCCACACTAGCTCATTAACCTCACCTCTTAGCATAAGTCAATCGCCTAAAAATATGGATGAAAGCTTTTTCAAGCATTTCATCAAACACTTATCGGGCGTGAAAGAAAACTCTAAGTTCTAGGCATAGATTGGGTATGGTTTAGCCTGATACACAACAAATCAGCCATCAAGAGGCTAATCACAATCCAAGCCAACACAATCTACCAACTAAACATCACAAACACATGAAAATCTAAACTAACAAACAAGAACATAAACTTAAACAAGAGAACAAAGAGAATGAAATAAATCAAATCTAAACAACTAAATAAACATGAATTAACAGTGAAAACTAAACATTTAAACTAAACAAAACAAACACAAGAATTAAACTAACAAAACATAAACAAGAACAAGATATGAACTAAAGAGAGAAAAGAGAAGAAAACATAGTCTTGAATTGATAGAAAGAACTTAAAAACCAAAGGTTGAATTCAAGATTACAATCTTCAATCCTAATCTAATCCTCCTATTGAGGTTTTTATTTGATAAACTAATCTAAAATCTAGCCTAAAAATCACCAAAGAGAAGCCCGAGCGGCCCCTTGCAAAACTGGCCGAAGAGGCATTTTTATCGAGGAAGTAGGCCCGAAGCACGGTCGTGCCCAGACGCACGGCCGGCCTGGGTGTGCTGGCCGTGCGTGGCTTCGGCCACCGGCGCACGGCCATGCACAGTTCTTTTCAGCTTCCTTTTGCTCCCGGGGCTTGTTGGACCTCTATTCCACCTCGAAATGCATCTCAAATACCTCATTTCTTATTAAAGTTGGTGAGTTTCTCGTCTCTTTGGTAAAACTCCTAGAAAAACAAGCAAACTAACCAAAAAAGTACATTATGAACCGAAGGAGGCAAATTTGACCGTTTCTCCTTAAGATTTGATGTGAAAACCATGAGAAAAGTGGGTCAAATAAGGGGTAAAATGAGGTCAAATATCGGTGCAACAAATACCCCCACACCTACCTTTTGCTCGTCCTCGAGCAAAACGAAAATAAAAACTAAACAAAACAACTAACTCACTTTCGTAGGAATCACAATTGCATTTAGCGTATGCAACAAGCCCTTTAAACCCCTTGGTTCCCCCAAGTAGAAGAGTGAGGTCTTGTGAGCGTTTGCAAAAGATATATCCATAAAATCTCAAAAAGGAAAATAAAGAAAAGAGAAACAAAAATTGAAAAATAATTAAATAAATAAATAGAATTAAAAAAAGGGCAAAACACAAAATATACATGGGGGTAAACTGTACACAATCGAATCAACCAAAACCCCTTAGTAACTCAAGTATTAGTCTGTACACAAGCATTTTATGCATTTCAGGACACATCATCCCAAAGAATGACATTCAGACACCAGCTTTTCATCCCACGACATATGAGAATATTAAATCCATCCTGGTGTATAAATGTATCATCATCCTAAGACTTTAGCTTATCAAAATCAAACTCAATCCCACTTAACTGACACAAGCTACCTTATCAATTTGCCAGCGTGGAAAACAAGCTTCCTCAGTAGCAGTATTGCCTCAAAGGATAGCACCCAGTAGCGCATGCCTCAAAGGGATACTTGTCATTCCAAACTCTTTCTTCCCTCCTTTTTTCTTTTTCTTCTTCTTTGTCATTCCCAACTCATGCCACGCCTCAAAGGGATACACACAGTAGCACGTGAGTTTGTTTGTTTTTGTTTTTGTTTTTGTTTTTGGAAAAGGAGTGCAAGCACATACAAAGGTAATTGTGCAGTAGACAAGTGGGAGAGCCGATCATGGAAAGCTAAGAATGTAAGATAATGATAATATATAAATCAGGACTGGATTACAAAATTACAATGGACTATTGGGGTTAGAATTGAGGCCTAAAACGACAGATTTGGGATGAAAATCTATCATGCACATTATATTTATATACAAGCTAATGGTTAAGGTACCGGATATCAAGGCTGATCCAAATAGTACAAAACCCCCCTAAATTCAAAAAAAATGAAAAATTATACAAAAAAAAGAGAGAAAATGAAAAATTNACACAAAAATAAATGAAAAGTTTTCACAAAAAAAAAGATAAAAGGATAGATAACCCCACCCCCACACCTAAATCTCACAATGTCCTCATTGGAAGCTGAAAGCCATCACCAACCACAAAACACATAAAAACAAAGAAGGCAAAATCACACACAAGATACATAAAATGAAACAAACAACACACAAGATCACTAAACCTGCACACATATACAAGCTAGCACACTCTAAATCAAAAACAAGACCACACAGATATACAAAACTAACACCAAAACCAAAGATATACCAATCATCAACACCACTAATCACAACACACAAATATCCACAAAAACACAAAACGGTGATCATAGCCATCAATGGCTCAACAACATCCCAAATTTCACCTCAAGATGATCACCAATAAAAACACAATCCTAATATCCACAACTAAACAAAAACAAAAAGAAAGAAAATAAAAAATAAAAAGAAGGGGGGGAAGTGAGAACGATTATACCAGGTCGGATATTGAATGTACCCAAACTATTCCACAAGGGCGCAAGGTATCAGCCACTCCTTGTCTCCCAAGATGCGAGTCGTCAGCGCGGATGCAGTCAAAGCTCTCAGAAGCTTATCGTGTGCTTTTGCATGCATCTCAAAATGGTGTGAATAAGAGAACACTAGTAAGGATAGAACAAACAAGGTTAGTGCCCTCTTAAAATTATCAAATTCCATAGAAAAATTGAAATAATAATCAAAGAAAATGGTCCGCTCAATTTTCCTAGGCAGCTAGGTATGCACAATAAGGGTCCAAGGAGGGGCTATGCCCTCGAATGTCACCTAGGGACTCATGGAATGCATGCAAGTGGGAGGAGGTGGTGGGAAGTAAAGGGGATGAAATGGGGGTCAAGTCCGCTCGGTGCAAATTGGGCCGATATGGTTAATACTAGGTGCGGTACCAACCACCAAACTGTTATCACAAAACTTCTCAAAAGGAGCCTCCTCAAGATATGGCTCAACCAATGTAAGTTCTCCTGACCAAGAAAGTAAAGCATCATCTACAGAGCTAGCATCACCCTGAGAAATCTTGCCTATCTTTAACCCCATGCACTGAGCTAAAGAAGGGGGAGAAGCAAGTAAGATCAAGTCACTAACACTAGTGGCCATAGATGTGCTAGAAAAGGATGGAGCAACAAACATCAATGGGGTCAAGGGAGGGTCAAACACTTCCTCTAGGTCGGTTAAAGGTGCATCATCAACAACATTAGACTCTAGGAGAAGGGAAGACTCACAATCATCATAGAGACGAGCCTCAAGTCTAGGGCAAGGTAGACTAGGGTCGGTCTCATACAATAAACTACACTCCCTCATCCTACTAATAAAATGCTCATGTTGCTCGGTCCCTATCATGGTATCAAGTCTAGCATAACATTCATCAGAAACATCATAATAAGGATAAGAATTCGCATCATGGTCAAGAGATTGGCAAAAAGGGCACACCACATGAGGGTAAGAAGAATGGCAATGATATGGGTCCCTAACATCATTAGATTGCCATTAATGCCAAGCTAGAGACTCAAACAAATCCCACATATCATCAACATCTAAGGAACACAGACTACAATAACACATGGACTCAAGAATGGCTCGAGTCTCAGGTGTTATCCTCTCAAGAACAGCATCCCATATTTCCCATTTTTCATACATGAAATGTACTTATTGAGCATAGTAATTAGTCAACCGAGACAAATATTGCCAAAAAGGTTCATGTTCAAATTGAGGTAAATGGAAAATGGCCATCTTGAAAATTTTTTTTTGAAATTTTTGAAGTTTTTAATTTTTTTTGGATTTTCTCAAGGCCTAGCCTTGAATGCTGAAGTAAACCCCAATATTGAAAAACGCCAACTCCCCGAAAATAGTGCCAAAAATTTGTTACATTAAAATTATTACCGTAAGTACACGGTGCCAGTTGTAGCTAGCAACAGCAAGTACAGGTCGTATCTACAAGGAACTTGGTTTTAGTCATCAGGTTGACTGCAACACTCAATTCAAGCAGAAACTGATTTGGGTTGATGAATATGAATACTATTGAAATTATCTAACTCAATGCTAGCAAAAATCTCATGTTGGGATTCACCACACTATTATGGTCTTTGGATCGAATACTAAGTCATGCGAATTCACCCGCACAAATAGTTGAAGTGGAATGGCTATAAGTTAAAGCATGTCTACGTCTTCTCTCAAAGGTCATTAGACTAGTTGAGCAATCCTAGTTATGTATTTTTATGAAACTAGAATCAACAGAACCACAGAATCGGGTAACCTATAATTCCCAATTGAAATCCTAACTATTTTCATGCTAAGTAATTCAATCGCTCATAAAGTGGCTCTAAATTGAGGATTCAACTTTTGTTGATCTCCTAAACCTAGTTAAGAGCATGAATACAAGCCTCTCAGACAATTCATCGAACACATGGTGCGCTAAGTGAGAATTCAACCATAAGCACAGACATTCATTCACAAAAACCTAGGACATGGATCCAAATTACATAATAGGATCTAATCCCAACCCAAGATAGGGGATTTAGCCACTAATCATTTCAATAATCTCGATCAAAAACAAAAAAACTCAAAAACATGATCAAAGATGCAAACTTGGGTCAAAATCACAAAGAGAGAGAAATGGAAACGTACTTTGATTGATTGCAAATGTCTATCGATCAATCCAAAAACAAAAATTTTGACCTTTTATTCAATCCAGATTGATGCTAAAGTATGGAGAAAGAGCCCTAGAAAAATCGCCTAACCTCTCACTTTCTAAAAACTGAAAACTCAAATCCGTAACCGCCCCTTGCAAAACTGGTTAAGTCACGAGAAAAATTGGGGACGCACGGTCGTACCTAAATGCACTGGCACCCGTGTGTCCCAGAGATCGCGCATGGTCAAAGCACCCAGTTTTGCATCCGACTATGCGCAGCTTCTGGCTTCAAGGCACGGTTGTTGAAATTTCACTCCTAAAGCTCCCCTTTTCGGTAAAATTGGTGAAACTCTTTCATTTTTGGGTAAGATACCTGAAACTTGAGAAATACCACTCTTAAGCACAAAATGATCTAATGAATGCATATTCAACCTTTTCTTGTTAAGATTAGTCCAAAGATTGTGGAGGAAAAATGGCAAATTAGGATCAAAAATCAGTTGAAATTAAGGTTTATCAATTGTAGATAATGATGATGCGGAAGTCAAAGGAGATTGGTCCTTCCCATAATTTAGAAAGATATGATCTACAAAAAACATTCATCTTTCAATTAGAGAGCAAGTATGTTTGCGAGATGTTGGAAGGAGATCTAGATATCAAACATTGTGAGTATAATTTGGAGGAACTTAATCTCATTAACTGGGAAGACATCCTTAAGCATAACGAAGATAAAAAGTATCGGTATATCCATGTTGGAAGTGTCCAAGTTCAAATTACTCCATTACAATATTATGACAAAGATATTGATCTTTATGCGTTGCTCTGTGATATCAGACATATCACATTCAACAATCAAATTATCATAGAGATTAAGACTAATTTATGTGATGGATCTGTAGGATTCAATTGTCGACCTGGATATTATATGAGCCTAAAAGACGAATTCGCTTAAAATTTCCTATCCCTTAAATTAAAAATAGTTGGGATGGATATGAAAAGAGGAGGATATCCATTAAGGATATTTTGAAAAATTATCTACAAATTAGATAATACTATAAGATCCAAATACTAAGGTCACAATGATAGAGGTAGAAAAATTTGAAAGTCCCACCCCTATGCAGAAGATTCAGATGATTAAATCCAATCCACAAGAGATAAAAATTGATTGCTCATGGATATCTAGCTTTGCAAAGCTTACAAAAATCAATAAGAAAAATGTGATAAAAATTAATGAGAATGGTAAAATAACCACTATGAAAAGTAGAGAAATAATAAAGATTCTTTTTTATTGAAAAACCACAATTATTAAGAAGTATGAGATCAAGATCAAAATGGGAAGAAAGATCTTCATCAACTAAAGAAGATGACACAATTAGTATGACTAGTGAAATGAGTAGAATAAGTTTTGAATCTGTAAGACGCAGTGCAGATCGAAGTATGAGTCTAGAGAGAAACGTCATTGGGTACAAAATAAGAACTGTTAGTGAATCGATTTATGAGGATGAATTAGTTAAAAACATGACTATGGAGATATGCTACGAAGTCACCAACACAAATCCCAATAGCATCTATATCTCAAGAAATATATCCTTTGAAGGATATGATAAATATGAGTTGTGTATTTACATAGATAGTGGTTGTTCTGTATGCTTTGAATAAAGACCATTATTTCCAGAGTTTATGTGGAAAAGAGGTAAAAATCCTTTACAAGTAAGAGTAGTTGATAACAGTATTATGAGTCATAATGAGGCCATAGAATGGTTATTCATAGAATTAGGAGGAGTTCAATGCATTATACCAGTGCTATGGGTTACTAATCAACCCTCTCATGACATGATTATTGAAAATAATTTCTAGAGATTATGTTCTTCTTGCACACATATCATAAACTAAATAATGTTCACAATTAATAGTCACTCACTTCCTATTGAAAAATTAACCAAGACCTACACCCATCAGAAAATTGAGTTTATACGCAGCCAGCGTGATGAGAAGGTAATGCCTGCACAACATGAGATAGAGTTAACAATCTCATTACTTGAATTATCTATCAAAGAGCAAATTACTGAACAACATAAGGAATTACAAAAAGAGCTCGACTCTGATAATCCTATAAAATTTTGGGATAAAGATAAGACGTTTGCCAAAATCACTTTTCTAAATCCCAATACTATTATCCGAGTCAAACAAATGGTATATACATACCCAGATATCCAAGAATTTGATAAGCAAATTAAAGGATTTTCGGATAAGGAATTAATTAGAAACAACAAGAGTCCTCACACCAATCCGCCTTTTATGGTAAGAAATGCAGAAGAAAAAAGAGGAAAAGTAAGAATGGTAATCAATTATAAAAAACTTAATGATAATTCTGTCTTTGATGGTTATTATATTCCTAACTAAACTGTCCTTTTTAATAAAATTCAAGGAGCCTCTTGGTTCTCAAAAATGAATTGCAAAAGTGGTTATTGGTAGATTAAAATGGATTAGAAAAGTACTCCTTTAGTTACATTTAGTGCACCACAAGGACATTGTGAATGGATAGTAATGTAAATTGGTCTTAAAAATGCATCTCAAATATTTCAAAGAAGAATGGATAACAGCTTCAATGACCTTAATCACCATTATTTACTTTGCATTGATGATATCATTGCCTTTTTCAAAACCATAGAACGACACAAAGATGATTTCTTAGCTGTCACCCAAAGATGTATTGATCATGGTATCATACTTAATAAGAACGAGTAAATTCATCTTTCAATTAGAGAGTAAGTATGTTTGAGAGATGATGGAAGGAGATGTAGATATCAAATATTGTGAGTATGATCCAGAGGAAGTTAATCTCATTAACTGGGAAAACATCCTTAAGCATAATGAAGATAGAAAGTATCGGTATATTAATCTTGGAAGTGTATAAGTTCAAGTTACTCCATTACAATATTATGGCAAAGATATTGATCTTTATGCTTTGCTCTGTGATATCAGGCGTATCAAATTTAACAATAAAATCATCATAGGGATTAAGACTAATATATGTAATAGATCTGTAAGATTCAATTGTCGACCTGGATATTATGTGAGTCTAAAAGATGAATTCGCTTAAAATTTCCTATCCCTTAAATTGAAAATAGTTGGGATGGATATGAAAAGAGGAGGATATTCATTAAGGATATTTTGAAAAATTATCTACAAATTAGATAATACTATAGATTCAAATACTAAGATCATAATGATAGAGATAGAAAAATTTGAAAGTCCAACCACCATGCAAAAGATTCAGAGGATTAAATCCAATCCATAAGAGATAAAAATTGATTGTTCATAGATATCTAGCTTTGCAAACCTTACAAAAATCAACAAGAAAAATGTGATAAAAATTAACGAGAATGATAAAATAACCACTATGAAAAGCGGAGAAATAATAAAGATTCTTTTTTATTGAAAAACCACCATTATTAAGAAGTGTGAGATCAAGATCAAAATGGGGAGAAAGATCTTCATCAACTAAAGAAGGAACTAAAGAAGATGATACAATTAGTATGACTAGTAAAATGAGTGGAATAAGTTTTGAATCTGTAAGACCCAGTGTAGACTGAAGTATAAGTCTAGAGAGAAAGGTCATGGGGTATAAAACAAGAACTATTAGTGAATCAATTTATGAAGATGAATTAGTAAAAAACATAACTATGAAGATATGCTATGAAGTCACCAACACAAATCCTAATAGCATCTATATCTCAAAAAATATATCCTTTGAAGGAAATGATAAATATGAGTTATGTGTTTACAAAGATAGTGGTTGTTCTGTATGCTTTGAAAAAATATCATTATTTTCAGAGTTTATGTGGAAAAGAGGTAAAAATCGTTTACACATAAAAATAGCTGATAATAGTATTATGAGTCATAATGAAGCCATAGAATGGTTATTCATAGAATTAGGAGGAGTTTAATGCATTATATCAGTGCTATGGGTTACTGATCAACCCTCTCATGACATGATTATTGGAAACAATTTCAAGAGATTATATTCTCCTTGCAGACAGATCATAAACCAAATAATATTCACAATTAGTGGTCACTCACTTCCTATTAAAAATTAACCAAAACTTACACCCATCAGAAAATTGAGTTCATACGCGGCCAACGTGATGAGAAGGTAATGCCTATACAACATGAGGTAGAGTTAACAATCTCATTACTTGAATTATCTATTAAAGAGCAAATTACTAAACAACAAGAGCAATTACACAAAGAGCTCGACTTTGATAATCCTCTAAAATTTTGGGATAAAGATAAGACATTTGCTAAAATCACTTTATTAAATCCCAATACTATTATTCGAGTCAAACAAATGGTGTATACATACTCAGATATCCAAGAACTTGATAAGCAAATCAAAGAATTTTCGGATAAGGAATTAATTAGAAACAACAAGAGTCCTCACACTAGTCCCACTTATCATGCAGAAGAAAACAAAGGAAAAGCAAGAATGATAATCAATTATAAAAAGCTTAATGATAATACTGTCTTTGATGGTTATTATATTTCTAACAAAACTATCCTTTTTAATAAAATTCAAGGAGCCTCTTGATTATCAAAAATGGATTACAAAAGTGGTTACTGGAATATTAAAATGGATGAGAAAAGTATTCCTTTAACTACATTTAATGCATCACAAGGACATTATGAATGGATAATAATGCATATTGATCTTAAAAATGCACCTTAAAAATTTCAAAGAACAATGGATAACATCTTCAAAGACCTTAATTACTATTGTTTAGTTTGCATTGATGATGTCATTGTCTTTTTCAAAACCATAGAATGACACAAAGATGATGTCTTAGCCGTCACCCGAAGATGCATTGATCATGGTATCATACTTAATAAGAACATGTGCATTTATGCTGAACAAGAAATTGAGTTATTAGGCTTAGAAATCAAAGGTGGGCAAATCATCCTACAAATGCATACTCTGGAAGAAATAGAAAATTTTTCTAAAAAGATTGAAGATAAGAAACAGTTAGAAAGGCTTCTTGGATGCCTTACGTATGCTTCAGATTTCATTAAAGATTTGGCCAAACTAAGTAAGCCATTGCAGTAGAAACTCAAGAAAGAAGTGAGTTGGACATGGACCACTAATGATACAAAGATTGTTCAAAACTTCAAGAAGATATGTAAAAATCTTCCTGTTCTTAATTTGCTTAATGAAGGAAATGATTTAGTTCTTAAGACAGATGCCAGCAATGAGCACTGGAGTGTAGTACTCAAAATCAAAGAAGGTGAAAAACTCTATAAATATTATAGTGGAAGTTTTAATAACGCAGAATGCAATTATCCCATAATGAAAAAAGAAATCCTTGCAGTCATAAGGGGAATTGATAAGTTATTAATCTTTTTAGCCCCAAATCTTTTCTTATTCGAACTGATTGCAAATAAATACTTGGTTTTACAAAAAAGAATTTATTAAATATGCAATCACAAGAGCGACTCCTACGCTGGCAATTATGGCTTAACCAATTTTCCTTCTTTATTGAATATATACAATGATCGTAGAACTCTTTGACAGATAGTTTAACTTGAGAACTCGTCAATGGTAATTGTCGGAGCAGAACTCTTACCAGAAAAGGAGGAAATCCATACTGAAATGTCATTACTACTAGAACGGGTTTCTTCTTCTAGTAAAATCTGTATTGATAATTTGAAATTCCACACGAAAAGTAGATCATGCTTTGGTCTGCTATTTTCTGCCTACTTAATAGCCCAAATATTTTTCCTTCTAGAGTTACAAGTTAATTATCTTAGATGTCCTTATGACATCCAAGAAAAAATAATTTCTCATGTTCAAGAAAAATGGCTCAATAAGTGCTATGCAGCTTGCATTGACTATTATCATCATTATTCCTATGATATTTGGCAGCTTTGGGGTACAACAATTTACTTTTTCGATAGATCTGGAGTTGGTGGTGTTAGTTTTCCAACCAATTCAATCTCTCCACATGATCCTATCGTTAAAGCCTGGGAATATGGGATGGTAATTTACTTTATGGAATTCCTAGATATGCAATTCCCATTTTTCTCAACACTAACTAAATTTCAACAATGCATGTTCAGAAAGATCCATTGGATTCTTAAGTCTCCCGATGGTCCAACAAAAATTCCAAATAGTAGATGTCTATATGTGGAGGTACATTGTGCACTAATCGAGTATGAAAATGAAAAAGCCAAATGGGCCCATTATCTTGTTTAGATAGTTGATTTCGATGACCGCGATGATCGACGATAAGAATGGAATCCAGAACGATGAGAATTAGTTACTAATCCTACTTTAGTATGAGCCATTGGATTTTTCAACATTTATCAACAGAGTTGGGAGTAATTGAATGAGAAAAAATATTAATACATTGTGGAAATACTACTTTCGCTTATCATAATGAATTTAACAAATATGTGAAGGTGGAAGGAGCGACTTCAGAAGATGCTTTCGATTATCTCTTTGCTGTTG
>NCQT01061851.1:8812-19675 GCA_002740465.1 Stenocereus thurberi
CAGAGCTATGTGATCAAAAATAAGTAAGATAATTAAGTAATTAATGCTTAATTAAGTTAATTAACTATGCTTAATGCTAGAATCATCACCTACTTGTCCTGCTCCTAATTATTCACATATTGTTCACTTATCAGAAGGAACCACTTCAGTAACACCTCAATGAAACTATATCACTAATATAGTTTTAGAATTAAAAGCTAAATTAGCAAAAATTAAAGCTAAAGTCAAGGAGATTAAGAAGCAATTATTTGCAATCCATCTTTCTTTAGTTAACGAAATCAGATACAATGGAAAATCTACGCTGGGTATTAGCACTTTATTTCAGCATAAATATCATTTCCAAAATCTCAAAAATAAAAATCCATTTCCTTTGCATGTTACAAAAATCTAAAAAGAGGTAGGAGAAAAATCAACTGAAAAATCATCTGAAAAGGCAGAGAAAGAAGAAGATGATAGAGTACAAGCAGTATAATCTTGACAAACTACAGGATATGTTTGACACAGAGCAAAATTCAAAAGAATCAAACAAAATCATGAGTGCAATTATTGGAAACCTGGATGTATTAACTGATGAATAATGAGGAAACAAATAATGTCCAGTTAGAAGAAGAAATATATCAGTAGGTGAACCTAAATAAGTTACAAGATCTTAATGTGGTACCTCTAGAAACAATTGGAAAGAAACTAGATAAAAAATATAGTAAAATGGCACTTGACGACGAGATCAACAAGATTGGAGAATAGTTTAACACAGATGAAATTGAGTCCAATCTAGTTAGCAATGTAGTTCCTAAACCTGAGGATTTTGGTGAACCTTCTAGAAGGAATACCATTTTATGAGGTCTAGGTGCCTTCAACAGGACGTACAACTAAATTTTGTTTTGAGTTTATCCAAATCCAAGGAAAACTACGACCTTTGAAGAAATTGATCTTACCCCAATTTGCCAAGCCAGATATATCTTAAGCATTAATGGAGCTCGTAATAGAGAAGAAATATTTGAGCCTGAGAAAAGAGAAATGAATAGTATCTTAAATTTAAATACCACATGGACTGTAGGAAATTTCTTGAATTATATCAAACATAATTTTTCTGGCACTGTAGCTGATTGATATGATTCATTAAATAAAGATGATAAAAATATATTAAGAATGATGAAAACACCAGCTACAATGTTCAAAATTTTATGCAAGGAAATCAAGATTGAGTTTATTGGAGCTAAACTTGATTCAGAAGAAAAAAAAGAGAATGACAAAGAAAGATTAATAATATAAAGTTATGGGATATGAGATATCTGAAGAATTATATTGTAGAATTTAGTCAGTATTATTATAAAGATGGGCATAATAAAACTAATGTTGGTATGTTCTATGACAAATTGCCTTATCTTATAAATCCTCTAATTAATGAAAAATACATTGCATGGTTTAAAAGAGTAGATGTCATTGATACCCTTGGATTAAGAATATCTTAGTTAAGAAAATGGGTTCATAATGAATGTCTTGATCTCCAAAAGCAAAAGAAAATTATGAAGCAGGTTCTAACTTATTAGGATTCACGTTACCAATGAGGAAAAGAACCTGAAAGGAGAAGTAAAAGACCATTCTGTAAGAAAAAGAGCTTTATTAAGCTAAGGGGAGAGAAATATATAAAAACAATATTATACCAAACTAAGTCCTAAAAAAGGAAGATTTTTTAGAAAAGTAGCTTATTGTCATGCAGGGAAAAACAATAGCAAATGTTGAGCATGCGGAGAAGTAGGACATTATGTGAATGAATACAAAAGTAGGAAGAATAATAAGCTAATTGAAACTTTGGGGAGCCTAGATTATTTTGAACTTAGTGAAGAAGAAGCTCTAAATCTAGCACTGAATAACAACAAAGGAATTGTTGAAATCATACTAGAAGATGAACACGAAGAAAGTGACTACAAAGGAACCAATCATACAATGAAAAGTGGCTCGATTAGTCTTGGTGATCTTTAAGAAAAGAGTTTGTTGTAGACAACGAAAAGAAAGAAGTCAAAGGAGATTGGGTCATTCCCATAATTTAGAAAGACATAGCTTATAAAAAGTCAATCTTTCAATTAAAAAGCAAATATGTATGTGAAATGATAGAAGAAGATATAGAAATAAAAGACTGTGAGTATGATGTGGGAGAAGTTAATCTCATTAATTGAAAAAATATCCTTAAGCATAACAAAGATAGAAAATATAGATACATTCATGTTAGTAGTGTTCAAGTTCAAACTACTCTATTACAATATTATAGCAAAGATATTGATTTTTATACTTTACTCTGTGAAATTAGGCACACCAAATTTAATAATCAAATTATCATAGGGATTAAGACTAACTTATGTAATGGAATGGTAAAATTCAATTGTCGACCTGGATATTATGTAAGTCTAAAAGATGAATTTGCTAAAAACTTTCCATCCCTTAAGATAAAAATAGTTGGGATGGACATGAAAAGAGGAGGATATCCATTAAGGATATTTTAAAAAATTATCTACAAATTAGATAATACTATAGATCCAAAGACTAAGATAACAATGATAGAGGCAGAAAAACTTGAATGTCCTACCGCTATGCAAAAAATCTAGAGGATTAAATCCAACCTGCAGAAGATAAAGATTGATCATTCATTGATATCTAGCTTTGCCAACCCTATAAAAATCAATAAAAAAAATGTGATAAAAACTGATCAGAATGGTAAAATTACCATTAAACCCCAACTATTAAGAGGCATGAGTGCATGATCTGAATAGGGAGAATAATCTTCATCAACTAAAGAAGAGCTTAAAGACGATGATACAATTAGCATTATCAATAAAATGAGTAGAATAAGTTTTGAACCCGCAAAACACAGTGTAGACTGAAGTATAAGTCTAGATAGAAAAGTCATTAGGTATAACACTAGAACTGTTAGTGAGCTAATCTATAAAGATGCGTTAGTTAAGAACTTGTCTATAGAGATATACTATGAAGCTAACAATACAAATCCTAATAGCACCTATATTCCAATAAAGGTATGTTTAGAGGGATATAATAAATATAAATTGTGTGCCTACATAAACAGTGAATGTTTTGTATGGCTTGGAAAAAGAGTATTATTTCCAGAATTTATGTAGAAAAAAAGTAAGGATAGCTGATACGAACATTATGAGCCATAACAAGGCAATAGAATGCATATCCATAGAAGTAAGAGGAGTTTAATGCATTATACTAATTTTATGGGCTGCTGATCAACCCTCTTATGATATGATTATTGGAAATAATTTTCAGAGACTATAGTCTCCAAGCACACAGACTATAAACCAAATAATATTTATAATTAATGATTACTCTATTCCTATTGAAAAATTAAGTAAGGTTTACACCCATCAGAAGATTGAGTTTATACCCAGCCAGCATGCTGGGAAGGTAATGCCTATACAACATGAAATAGCACTAATAATCTCATCACTTGAGTTATCTATTAAAGAGTAAATTGTTGAAGCACAAGAGCAATTGCACAAAGAACTGTGCTATGATAATCTACTAAAATTTTGGGATAAACATATGACATTTGCAAAAATAACTTTATTAAATCCCAACGCTATTATTTGAGTCAAATAATAGCGTGCATACACACCAGCATATCAAAGAATTTAATAAATAAATCAAAGAACTTTTGGATAAAGGATTAATGAAAAATAGCAAGAGTCCTCACACCAGCCTCGCTTTCATGGTAAGAAATCATGTTGGGAAAAAAAGAGGAAAAGCGAGAATGACAATCAATTACAAAAAGCTTAATGATGATATTGTTTTTGATGGTTGTTATACTCCTAACAAAATAGTCATTTCAATAGAAATCAAGGAGCATCTTGGTTCTCGAAAATGGATTGTAAGAGTAGATACTGGAAGATACAAATGGATGAAGAAAGCATTCCTTTAACTGCATTTAGTGTCCCATAAGGACATTATGAGTGGATAGTCATGCCATTTGGTCTTTAAAATGCACATCAAATATTCCAAAGAGGAAAAGATAATATCTTTAAAGATCTTAATCACTGCTGCCTAGTTTATATTGATGATATCCTTGTCTTTTTCAAGACCATAGAACAACACAAAGATGATGTCTTAGCCGTCACTCGAAGATGTATTGATCTTGGTATTATTCTTGGTAAGAATAAGTGCATTTATGCTGAACAAGAAATTGAGTTTTTAGGTCTAGAGATAAAAGCTGGACAAATCATTCTACAAAAGTATATTTTAGAAAAAATAGAAAATTTTCTTGGAAAGATTGAAGATAGGAAGTAGTTAGAAATGTTTCTTGGATGCTTTACCTATGCTTCAGATTTCATTAAAGATTTAGCTCAACTAAGAAAGTCATTGCAGCAAAAATCCAAGAAAGAAGTAATTTAGACATGGATCCCTCGTGATTTAAAGATTGTTCAAAACTCCAAAAAGATATGTAAAAATCTTCCTGTTCTTCATTTGCCTAATAAATAAGATGATTTAATTCTTGAGACAGATCCCAATAATGAGCAGTGGAGTGCGGTACTCAAATTCAAAGGAGGAGAAAAACTTTGTGAATATTACAGTGGAAGTTTTAATAAAGTAGAATGCAACCATCTCACAATAGAAAAAGAAATCCTTGCAGTCATAAAGGGAATTGAAACATTCTTAATCTTTTTATCCCCAAAACCTTTTCTTATTTGAACTAATTACAAAGAAATACTTGATTTTGTTTGAAAAAGAATTCATCAAATATGTAAGCACAAAGGTGATTCCTGCATTGACAATTATGGCTTAACCATTTTTCCTTCTCTATTGAATATATAAAGGAATTGAAAATTCTCTGACAGATAGTTTAGCTTGTGAACGCGCCAATAGTGATCATCAGAGCAGAACTCCTATTGGAAAANNNNAAAATCTAAAATGGAATGCAATTCATACTAGAATGGGTTTCGCCTTCTAGTCAAGTCCCTATGAATAATTTGGAATTCCATACAAAAGTAGATCATATTTTGGTCTGCTATCTTCTGCCTACCTAATACTCGAAGATTTTTTCTTCTAGAATTGCAAATTAATTACTTAAGGTGTCTTTATGATATCTAGGGAAAAATAAGTTCTAATGCTCAAAAAAATAGTTCAATGAGTGGTATGTAGCCTGCATCGACTAATATCAAAATTATTCCTATGATATTTGAGAATCATGGAGTACTATAATCTATTTTATCGATAAATCTGGAGTTAGTGGAGTTAGCTTTCTAGCAAATTCAATCTCTCTAAATGATCCAATCATGAAACCATGGGAATATATAATGGTAGTTTACCTTATGGATATCTCATATCGAAGTACCCGTTTTTCTTAAGACTAACTAAATTTCAACAATGCATGTTTAGGAGGATTCATTGGGTTCACACATCTCCTGATGGACCAACAAAAATCCTTACATTAGATGCTGATATGTGGAGGTACATTGTGCATTAATTGAGTATAAAAATAGAAAAGTCAAGCCAACTCATTACCTTGTTCAGCTAGTTGATTTAGACAATCCCAGAGATTAACAACAAGAATGATTTTTGAAACGACATGAGTTAGTTACTAATCCTGCTTTAGCAAGACCTATTGGTTTTTTTTCAATGTTTACCATCAAATGTGGGCATTGATCGAGCAAGAAGTAATGCTAATGCACTGCGGAGATACTACTTTCGCCCGTCATAATGAGTTTAGCAAATATATGAAGGTAGAAGGGGCTACTTCAGAAGATGTATTTGATTATCTCTTTGATATTGGAGCTGATTGTCTCTATGAATTATTAGAAATTGGATCCAGAGCATCCTCAAATAGACGAAGATTTTGATGAATATTCGTATAATGAAGGACTGAAAGATATTATTGGGGAAGAAGGCAGGGAGAAACTCAATAATGATGACTACATTTGTTGGTTGTTCCATTATTGTACTATTTTGACATGTGTCAGATTTGTAGAATAAGATAGTCTACTGTAGCCATATAAATGTAATTGTAGCCATGTGTAAAATCAATGCGTATTGCAGTTGTTAGGGCAAACCTATGTATTCTAACTCCTCTATAAAAAGAAAGGATGAATGTTGAGAAGGGACATGATTAGTTGAGTATTCTCGAACAAAAGAGAAGTCAGGATTCTTTATTTTTCTATGAGTAAACATCTCTAATGATTTTAGTTGTTTAAGTCCCTCTTCAAATCTCTCCGTTGTAATATTTTCACTTTTAAACTTTTAATGAAAGAAGTTTCCCAGCGAAGGATAATATTCAATTGAACCTTGTATCTTAAATACTATAATTTCTTGATCAAAGTTTCACTATCCTTAAAAAGATTAAACATTTTATTAGTGACTATAGTTCGAGATAGGAAACGAAACGGATCTGTGCTGTGCTTGATCTAAGAAAGGTGTGGTTGAGATTAAGAATCTCTGTAAATTGAAAGTTAGAGGAACATCAGGGCCCAATTTCGACTAAGTTTAGGTACCGATCAAAACTCTCCAATTAAACTTTAATTATTTTGCTAAGCTTGGTTGACCTCTAATTATAGAAAATATAATATTTATGATATAAGTAGTAGATTGTGATAAATAGTACTTGTAAAGATATTATAAGAAGTCCAAACGATAATATAAGCCTAGTTTTCAAGCCCAAAAGTTTAAGTATTTGTATTTTGAATCCCATTTGGGCTAAAAATAGAAATTTCAGAAAAGTTTGGACCAAAAGTAAAAATATTTGTCCTCCAAAAGAATATTAACCCAAACAGTTGTACTTTAAAAAATTATCACCCAAAACTGGGTAGTTCCAAACATCTTTATCCAAATTTGCTAGATCAAATTAAATTTTTATCCATACCATAGTGGACCTAGAAGCTAATTTTTCATAATATTGCTACTAGGAGAGCTTACTTCCTAAGTCAAATACAATAAAATAGTCAAGTGGGATTGAGTCATACCTTGGTAAGCTCTGCATCGCACACTAGGAGAGACTCACTGTTTTGATGGCTAGTGGAGTGAAAAATTGGTGTATGGGTGTCATTCTTGGGGATTAAGAGTCTTGACATGTACATTGTACTTATATATAATTTGATACTAAGGTTGTAGGGTGATATGTTGATCAAGTGTGTACAAGTTTCCCTTGTATATCTTTATGTATATTTGAAAAATTCAAAAAAAATATTTTTATTTCTCTTTCTCTTCTTCTTTTCTTTTTCAAAGATTTTGTAAGTATATCTTCTCCAAACCCTCATAAGACCACACTTATCCACTACGAGAAATCTAGGGGTTTAAAGGGCTTATTGCACGTGATAAGTATAGCTGTAATTCCTATGAAAGTGAGTTAGGTGTCGTGGGTAGATTTTCTTTTGTTTTATTTTACTCGAGGACGAGCAAAATCTTGGTGTGTGGGTATTTGTTTGGGCACCAAAAGTGTCCATTTAAGAACTCTTAATCACTTAATTTTACTCATAATCAGGATTATTTTTTGGGTTATATTTGGTTTTTATTTGATTCAGTAGAAAATAAGAGAGCGATGAAATAATGGGCGAGAGAAGGTGATCAAGTGTGAAAATCTAGTTCGAGATTGGCCTAACCCACAAATGCTCCTTTGCCCATTGGCTCAACCCAACTGAAAGAAGGGAGAGGAAAAAAAATAATAACATAAAAAAGAAGAAAGAAACAGTAGCCCAGCCCATTTGTCTCTACTGCGGTCAGACACAAAAGCCTGCATGAAGTGCATAGGCTTAGCAGAAAAAGAAAAAGAAAAAAAAATAAAAAGGAAAGAAAAAAGGGCCAGCGCATGGTCCAGTTCCAATCCAAGCAGTCCCACGCCTCATGACCTTTACCGAGTCAACAACCTACTTCCCCAGTCAACACATGCCTCCTATCTTTAAGCACGCGGCCCAATCCAGCGTGTTCTTTATGCCCAGTAGCTCCAAGTTAGCGCGGCATAGCCCAAGCGGAGCAGTCAATCCCAACTCTCTTCACAATTGTAGGTTAACACATGGTCAAGTCCATAGATGCCTTCCCAACGATCCACCAGTCAGCTTTCCCTATGCATGTTTGATCCAACACAAGTAGCCCATAACTGCATGAAATGCTTCCTTATTATCAACCATGCTAGCTGATTGATGCGAATGATCAGGATATTTATATTATTTAGCAAATTGGTACTGAAAAGAAGATCCACAAATCAGGCGGTGGTGATGTTGAATAGAAATTGGAAGATTGAAAGAATTAGGTAAGAGCCTGACTTGGAAAGTAGAAATTGTAAGGGACTTGGGAAATTTAGTATAATTAAAAAAGAATGGGGGCTTTGACACTAGTATAAATAGGGGTGTTGGGGGTGTTTCCTCCCTCCCTCTTATAGCATTGGTTCTAAAGTTTGATAGGTTATTGTGATTTTAGAAATTCCTTTGAGTTGAATTTAATTGTAATTTCTTGTTCTAATTTTAATTTTTCTAGTTCTACTTTTAGTTTAATTTTCCTAGCTCTAGTCTTAATTCAAGTTTTTACTTTTAGTTATTTAAGCTTTATAATTTAAATTTTAGCTTAATTCTCGCATTCAAAATTTCAATTTTTATTACTCCTTTGGTTAGATGGTGGATATTGAAATCTTGGGTTGATCACTCGTTCAAGGTTTGGATCTTCTCCATAAGTTTGTCTAGTAATTACAGTTTCTAATTATTCTAAGCAGTCAAGATAATTTCCTTCTTCTCTCCTGTAGTACTTATTTCAATTTCATGATTTAGATTAGATTTTTTGAAAGGTTATTTGCCATTGTTGAAAATTCATTTTACTTAGATTGTTTTAGTTTAGTGGTTTAATACTAATAATTAAATTAAGTCCATATTTATGGGCGACTCATATAGCGTTACAAGTACGACTGTATACTTGTAGTTTAATTTTGCAGTTCCTGAGATATAACAAGATCTCATTACAATTTGCAACCATACTTGCGGAAATTACAAGAGAATTACGCAAGATTCCCTAAATAATGTGTCATACCAATGGGAGATTTATATAATACTTATTCACCTCTCAGTTAAAAAATAATATATATTCTCAAATTATTAAATATCTATATTAAGAAATGCATTTTTATTCATTCTTGGCATGAATAAATCATATTTAACAACTTAAATTGACTGGTTTTTACATTATTAAACAAGCATTAGGATTTTCATCACTCAATATTGTAAATATTGAACTCTCGTATTCATATTGCCCATAACCCAATGTAAAAATTTTATTTAGGGGTGTCATTTGGTTTGACCCATCATCATCTAATGTTGATTCGTTGTATTCCAGCCCTTCTCTTTTGTCATTGCCGTCTTCTTCTTCAAGTTCTATAATCTCTACTCTTTTTCTTGTCTTTTTCCTTAGTTTTTTCAAAACCTTTACTGGACAAAATCGACCTATTATTGTAACTCTGTGCCTTGTCATATCTGTTATGAAGGTTTCTACCCCTGCATTTTCTTAAATTTAATATTATAAGCATGTGTTTATAGGAATATAGTTTTGCCTTCAAAAAATTCATGACCAAAAAAGAAAAAAGATTATGTATGACAAACCTTTGATCTTGGAAATGATTTTGGCAACTTTTCTTTCACATGCATTACAATGCATTGAAATACTAAATTGTACTTCAATTATCTGTATGACATGAATAAGATGTTAATATGCATGTAAATGTTGACTTTGAAACATAACAACGCATCATGTAAATATATACTTCAAATTTAAAACCAAAAAAAAAACTAAATTAGGCATCTTAATCATTTGAAAAGAACTGCATGATGTCTAATTCGAAATTTGAAATTTGAAATATGTTGAATGGAGAAGGGAAATAGGAGGAAAGAGAGAAGAATTAGAGGAACAAAATACACGAACGATTGAAATAATCCTTTCGTACTTGATTTTCAGCGATTTCGTTGTGTTCTCCCATCGACATTACTGTTGAAAAAAATGACCAAAATTATTTTATAAGTTAGTTAGAGAAGGTAATTTTGATGCCTAAAATGTCATGTTAACATATGATATCAGTGGCACACTTTTATCCAACATAAGTGGTTTTCGTATTACCTTATCTTTTTGTCCCTTAAGAATTCTTTTATTAGTAAATCCCATTCTGGTTAATTTATTTAGAAAATAACATAATTAGCCCAACATTATCACATTAGCCTTGTAAGTAACATAATATTAATTAGTACTAGCCATTTTATTCCAAAGCACCTCACAATGGTCTTAAAGGGATAGTTACTATTACTTATTAGCAACATAATAATGAAATAATTTTAATGTTACAGTTATTTCAAATTTGTAATAATTTCGTCTCTCCTAGGGCTAGGGTCTGTCCCATGCCTTAGTTGTGTGAGAGTTCCCGGCTGGGCGCATTTCGGTTTCTTCAACTTTGGTGGTTATGCTGTTTATATCTTGTTTTGCAACCTTGATGACAAAGAAGAAGGAAGGCAGTAGCAGAGGAGACAGTGAGAAAGGGAGAGAAAGGATGAAAGTGAAACCCATTGTAAAGTGAGAAGGTGATTCGGATATAAACGAAAACACATAATTATCCCTTTGCTTGGTCGGGAACTTTGTACAATGAGGAGATTCAATTCAAATGCTCTCGTGATTACCATACCAAAAACTTGGAACCCTAAACATGGAGTGAAAGTTGAGGAGATTGGTGCAAATTTAGTCATGTTCAATCTTCCATTACTGAGATTTGAGTGGACTCACTGAAGGAGCACTGTGGTTCTTTGACAATAATGTAGTGGTTTTGAAGCCGATAGTTGAAAGCGTGAAAGCATCTAAGATCGCCGAAAACCTAACACATGTGCCATTTGTGGTTAG
>NCQT01061859.1:1139-12568 GCA_002740465.1 Stenocereus thurberi
AGAGCATACATATCAGGACTTCAACCTTGAATTTCTAAGTACTTTCCATGTTGAGGTCACTCGAGGGCCTTAATGTCAAGTAGGATATATTTCATTTTATTTGCAAGGGCAATTTTATAAGTTGAACCTAAGTACCTTTAATAACATATTTGGTTTTTCAACTAACATGAAGTTACCAAACCGTTAAGTTCCCTGTGAATTCAACCAAATGCATTATGGGGAAAGCTTTGGGGGATATTAGGTACAACACTAGTTCTTCCAAATGCACCCATATTAGGAGCCTTTGCATTTAGGTGGCTCAGCGTATTCTTGTTTGTTATTTCTTTCTATGGGATGATAGTTTGAATGTCCCTAGATTGTCTGAGTTATACCTCCTGTCTTGTCTATCAGATGGTGTCCAAGTTGATCCTAGGGCGCTCTTAGCCCGATAATTATATAGTGCAGCTGTTAGCACTAAGGGTAGGACAATCATTGGGGGTATAATCACCACCATTGCTTTATTTTGGGGTCTTAAGCCCAATCCTAAGGATCAAGTTTCTGGGTCCAAGCGGCCTGATCAAGCCGCTTTTGAGCTGATGAATTTTTGCAAAGTAGATGCTAGACGTTTGTGCTGGATTTATCCCAGGGATCGGCTAATGCCACTCCCGAATGTTGAGCATACCACCTCACTTCGCCGGGCTAACCTTCATTGGGTACCTAGTGATCCTGAATTGTTTGCCTTGCACCTCCTCCACCCCCATTCACTTGTCAAGCTGAACCTAGTTCTTCTTCTAAACTTACCTCTGCTGACTGTACGGACGTCCAAGCCACCCTTAGGCCCATTCAAGAGGAGCCAGTGCCCCTTTGAGCCTATGTTGCCTCTAAGAATGCCACTCTTGGTAACTTTATCCAAGAGCAGCACGACGAGCTCCGTGGGATGCTTGCTACCCATACTCAATATTTTCAGGACTATAAGGCTTGTCTTAGGACCTGGTGAGATTGGCATATCTCTTATGGTCAACCTTCCCACCCTTCTTCCCCACCTCCCTTTTGACTGCTTCTTGCTACTACCTTTCCCTTTTCTACCTTGTGCTCACATTGAGGATGATCCTTTGTTCAAGCATGGGGGAGTTAGTCCGTTAATTGATGGCACCTGATGCTTGGTTTCAATTGGTGTGTGCTTATGTATGTATTGTATATATTGTTCATGCTTGCATTTAGGGCTACATTTTAGGTTTAATTTTATGTAGCTAGAGCATGTTACAAGTACATTTAGGTTTCTTTTCACTTTCAGCTCCTTTTCAATTTTTTTTTTTGGGCATTTTCTTCATATTGTTATTAGGAGCATCTAGGATTAGTTTTAATTACCACAGAAAGTTGTTATTAGGAGTGTGCATTCACTAACAAAAAACACAAAAAAATTGCAAAAATGATGAAAAAAAAGGGAAAAAATGGAAAAAAAAATCCTCTGATGATTAACTTTGTAGACTAGGTAGACTTTTTTGGTTTAGATTGGTCCTTTGATTTGGCTAATTGTGAATAAAATTGTTGAAAAATGAGTTTGCAAAATAAGCTTCGTGTTCTGACCCCTTGTTGAGTGCGAATTCATTGTCCCCATGATTCTTTATATAAATGTTGGCATCTATCTACTAATGAGCTAGGTATGACCTTGGTAGATACCCTGTGAGGCTTTGAGCTTTTAAAGACTAATTTATTAATTCAGTCTCTTGTCAATTCATGAGCGACTCATCCTTGACATCATTTCTCTAGAACTTGTTTGACTGTCATTCAAGATCACACTTAGCATATGCATTTAGGCAACATGATTGAGGCATTCTTGGAGTTGTTAACCCAAAAGACCAAACAGCCACCCTCGTTATGCATAATATATCCCTTGCTAGCCCCTTTGAGCTTATATCGATTTTTATTGATGTGAACCTCTAAGCATATCCTTTGGCCAAACATTTCTCTAACTCTTAAGCCAAGACTAGAGGGGTGTTTCATCTTTGTAAACTGAGTTTGATTTGGAGCTACTAAGGTGCATGAAGATCTTTTTGGTGGACTTGGTTAGTAAATTGATAAAGGAATAAGTGTTTTTGTGCTTGTATAAGAGATCCCTTGTTTTATTGTGCAAAGACTAGAGACGAGTTAAAATTCAAGTTTGATATGTACCTTAGCCAGCTCTTTCATGAAATTTTAAAAGAAAAAGCAAAAAAAACAAAAAAAACAAAACGGAAACGGAAAGAAAAGAAATAAAAGAATGAAATAAAAGAAGTGTTTGCGTTGTTTGGATTGTAAAAAGTATATTTGACTTTCAACTCTTTTTCTCTTCATTTGGTTGTGAAAGGGGATGTATTTGTTATCGAATTGTATAGGTTTAAAGAAAGTGATGAACAAGCACATTGGAAGCATTTAGCTTTTAGTCTATGGCTTCTAGCTCCACATTTTCAAAATATTCGGTCCCCTCTTACCTTTACCCATAGCCCCGTTACAACCTCATAAAGTCCTCATGATTATCTGATGTGTATTATATACTAGTGATGGCAAATTGAAGAGTCTTACCAAGCTTATAGTAGATTTAGTCAAGGGAATGAGAATTGAGGGAACCTTCACACATTTTTTAAACACATGTGTGATGAGTGCTATATGACTACAGTGAGGTTCAACCAGCATTATTAGCTGCATTTGTTTCATGTGCCAATGTAACTGTATTTGATGATTTTGGGGGAGGTTAATTCAAACTTCAGATTGTGGTCTATCAATGGCTTCGAAAACGTGATTTCCTAATCAATTTGTTAAATGATTTTCGCACTTTTGGGCTAACTTTTGATCGTATTTGCCATTAAGCTGCGACCAATGTTTATCCTATGGAGGTTGTGAATAATTTTTGGTCTTAGTGTTGCTTAGGGACAAGCAATGACTAAAGCATGGGGGAGTTTGATAAATGCTTCTTTATACGTTGTTTTTGCACATTTTATAGCACTTTTTCTTGAATTCATGGGCTTTATGTTATAAGTTACAATCCTATTCTCATTTTATGCTTCGATATCGCTCTTTGATGACTATCGCATGATTTTAGACCATTTGTCCGAGCAATTGAATCTCATTTGAGTGCATGTTAACCCACCACGGAGGTACCTCAACTCCCACGCCTCTGGAGAAAGAGAAGAGCAGAAGATTTCGGTTCCAGCCAGCACCACAGTCTGACCGTGATGGCCTTAACTGACTGCGGTGAGCCTGTAACTGCTTACCTCTTCATCTTTCTTCACTGTGTGACTAAGGATATTCTGTTTTGGTGCTTTAAAGCCGTGTTTGAAGGATAAAGGAAGAGATTTCAGCACCATCACCATCTCACCACTACTCTCACATCCGCCTCTCTTCAGTTAGAATTTAGTTTAGCTTATTTTTGGGAGTACAAGCAGAATTGAAGGGAGAAGCATTACTCTTGGAGGCTTTAAGATTGTGGCACTATCGCAAGGCTGCCATTGTTGTAAAGTTTTT
The DNA here is from genome assembly GCA_002740465.1 of Stenocereus thurberi. Taxonomy (NCBI): domain Eukaryota; kingdom Viridiplantae; phylum Streptophyta; class Magnoliopsida; order Caryophyllales; family Cactaceae; genus Stenocereus; species Stenocereus thurberi. The sequence continues at coordinate 4,620 of NCQT01061859.1, forward strand.
TTCTCCTTTGAATTTATCCTTAACCTTATGTTAGTTGAATTAGAAATATGAGTGAGTAGTTTTATTCAATCTAGGGATTTGTTAGTCATAGTATTATACCTGGATCCTTTATTTCTACAATCTTATGCTTACTTCATGATTAGAATGATTTACTCCTATCTTGAGATTGAAATGTTGTGAATAGATTTTTGCCAATTTTGCTTACTTATGTTAGGTAGTCGAGTGAAGTACTGAGAAGAAAACTCGCGACTAGATGACCTTGATAGAACTTGGCTTAGCGAAACTCGAGAGAGAATTGCTTGTTAAGAGGAGACTTAGCATTCATAAATCTTCAACGTAGACTAAATCAAAGACACTTGAAAGAGTGTTAGTTGAATTCGTTTGGGCAATTTAACTTATATCGAAAGAAAGGATTAAATTTAATTCGATTGCAATTCCTTGAATCATCCGATCCATAAAAAGTGTATGCTTAATTCTATGATTCAACTCTTTGCATGGTGAATCAAATTCTTAGGCTTTACCTTGATTGAATTTCGCATTAGATAATTAGTATATTTAGATTGCCTTATTGAAAAGATTGATTGCTTAGCATTTTCAATAGGAATTAGCTCCGTAGATTACTTTGGTCCTTGAGGACGATCTTTTAATCTAAACTGTAACACCCGTGTGCTTGTGAACATGTCAGTCACCCTCAACATCCTCCTCCTTTTCCTCCTTAATCTCATGCTCTTTCACAACTTCCCGTTCAGCTAATGTGATCACCTTTCTATTTGGGAAGTTCGTGGCAATGTGTCCATGCCCTTCGCACTTAAAGCATCTTCTAGTGCTTGAAGGACTAGGATTAGGTCTATTTTGAGGTGGTTACCTCTTTTGTAGATTTGGCTTCTTTATGGGATGAAAGGGGATAGATTTATAGGCTTTTGAAGTGGGTTACGGCTCCCCTTGTTAAATGGCGAGTTTTAGGGTGGTGGTTTTATGAACTCATGTTTAAAGGGCTGCCTGGTTTTCCTTTATTGCTCAACCTCATGAGCAAGGACAAAAATCTCATCAAAAGTAATAAACAGCTGCAATTCAACCACATTGGCATACTTAGGCTCAGGCCCTCCTAAGTACCTGACTATGTTTTACTCTTCTAGTTCCTAAATGTCACATTTGATCATGAGTTTGTCAAACTCACGTATGTATTCTTCAACACTGAGGCTACCTTAAGTAAGGTTATAGAGTTGAGAATAACTATCTTGGATGTAGGTTGGGATAGAAACTGTGACTTGAGTTTAGTTTTCATCTTCTCCCAAGTTTTGATTTTTCTTTTTCGATTTCTAACTCTCTTGGTAAATAAGTTGGTCCACCATAATGAGGTCCACTTTCTTAGCCTCAGAGCAACCAGTTTGAGCTTCTTGTCTTCAGGAACTTCCTCGTACTTAAATATTCTCTCAACTATATGTGTCCACTCTGGAAACTCATCAGGATTAAGTTTGCCTTCAAATTTAGGACTCTTAACTCTAAAGTCATCAGAGTTGGCTTAGAGTCTTTATTCCATCCTTGTTCGTCTTATAGGTTCATCCTCACTAGGTGAACTTAAAGGATTACTTGCTGATTGTGCTTCCCCTCCGTGATCAGATCGGGTACATTTAGCATGCATCTTCTGCTTTTGTTTCATGAAGTCACCAAGCTGCTTTCTTAAATACTCATTTTGAGCCTTAAATTCTTGATTGGAGGTAGAAATGGCTTTGTTGTTCTTCAAAACTGCTTCAAGTCTCTATTCTAAACTCATACTAGAACTCATGGTGAAACCGGGCGTATAAGGGGCTAATTTGTGGAAGTTGTTTTGAAAATGTGTTTGGATTAATTTGGGAACGTGGGGCTGGTTTCTATGCTAAGGAGAAACTTAGCTCTAGCACCAAAGTTAATGGATACATGAACAAACTCAACTCACACTCAAAAGAATGCAAGGGATAGCCAAGAACATCAAGAACTTGGCTTTGAGTTCAAGTGAATTCGAAAGGAAAAAGGAATGAAAGATAGAACTAAACTTGATTCTTTGATATAGAAAACACCATGAAGATTAAGGTTAGAACCCTTAACCTCAATTAGGATATAGAATCACCACATAATTAAGAGTTAAGACTCACTTTGATGTAGAACTCTCTAAGAGCAATTCCCACACCTAGAAAATAACACAAGAACTTTTGAAAACTTAATAATTCAATTCATTCAAGTGTGTCTTTCCCCGAAGTACGATGGGGGTTTATATAGGAATCAATACAGCTAAAAAAGGAAATCCAAAGATTACGATAAGATTATGATAAATAATCTAGGAAAATAAAATGATTTGATCCTAATAGAAGATACCTAGATTACGAAATCTCCTATTCTTCCTAGAATACACACTGCCATAAAAATCCTTCGGAGATACAACATCATTCTCCCTCACCGGAAAAGAACTCGACGCCAATGGGTTATCTTGGTGGTACCACTCTAAAAGAGTCAGATTCATATCACGAAACTCATCTTCAGTAATCCAAGTAGCATCTGGCTGGGGTCGTCCTGACCATTGCACCAGGAAATGTTGGAACCCCCCTCAAGAAGAGGACACAAACTCATCATCCAACACCGCCTCGATGTTGGTCTGCGACTACGGTAAAGGTGGGAATCTAGAGACTTGATTACCTACAGAAACCCCAAAAGAAAGACAAGGAAGCTCGAAAGTACCTCGATGAAAAGTGAGATCCTCCACATTGAAAATAGGACTAATACCTAAACTATTAGGGAGATCATGTACGTATGCATTAGATCCCAACTTCCGAAGGATTTGGTAGGGTCCCATGGCACGAGCATGAAGCTTTTTGAGGGAGTTACTAGGTAATCGTTCTGGTTGAATTCGAGCCATAACAAAATCACCCACCTCAAAATTCGCAGCTCTGCGATGCATGTCAGCTGAATGCTTATAGCTGTCATTGCTTAAAGCAATCATGCATCGAATCTCAGCATATAAGTCATGAATGTGCTATGCAAATGTGGATGCAGGATGTGACACACGGGCATCAGGTGGGAGGGGAATAAGGTCAGCAGGGGTACAAGGAGAGTAACCATGGACAATCTCAAAGGGACTCTTACCTGTGGTTCTATTAACCGTATTGTTATATGCAAACTCAACAAGGGGTAAATTCAAATCCCAAGTGCCTTGTTTCTCGCCCACAATGCATCTAAGTAACTCCCTCAAACTGCAGTTAACAACCTCAGTTTGCCCATCCGTTTGAGGGTGAAAGGCCGCAGAAAATTTCAGAGTAGTACCACACAGTCTCCAAAAGGCATTCCAGAAATAGCTCATAAATTTGACATCCCTATCTAACACTGTGGAAGTGGGGAGACCATGCAACCTAACAACCCCTCAGAAGACTAAGTTAGCGACATGTGAAGCGTCATCTGCCTTGCTACAGGCAATAAAGTGGGCTATCTTAGAAAACCTATCAACCACAACTAAGACTGAATCAAGACCACGGGATGTCCTAGGAAGACCTAATACAAAGTCCATGCTAATGTCCTTCCACGAAGCATGCGGGACAAGAAGAGGAGTGTAAAGTCCTGTATTGTGCCTCTTAGTCTTAGCTGACTGACAGGTGCGGCACTAAGACACAATACGAAGTACATCTCTTTTGAGATAGGGCCAATAGAAGCGATCTATAACCAAAGCAATGATCCTGTCTTTACCCAGGTGGCCAGCTAGTCCCTGCAGCATGCATCTCCCAAACTAAGAAGTCCTGGAACAATGTCCTAGGAATGCATAACTTGGACCCCCGAAACAGGAAACCGTCATGAACAACAAAATCAATGTGATGGTTGCGATTTCCAGCCGAAGGGTCCGCGTAAATGAGTGAAAAGTTAGGACAAGAGGTGTAAGTGCCTTTGAGCTTGTCAAAACTGAGAACCTCAACCCGCATTGTCTATAAGAGCCAGTCAATGTGACTAAGGGCATCAGCCACCTTGTTCTTAACACCAGATTTGTGCTTAAGGACAAAGGAGTACTCACTAATGTACTCAATCCATCTGCCATGCTTAGGATTGGTACTAGACTGAGAATTCCAGTGCTTAAGGGCTTCATGATCCGAATATATAACAAATTCATGCGGGAGAAGGTAATAGCGCCAATGGCGAAGGGACTGAAGCAGAGCATAGAACTCTTTCTCATAGGTGGTATACTTGATCCACCTAGATTCGTTACATTTTTCGCTAAAGAATGCTATAGGATGTCCTTCCTGACTTAACACTCCACCAATGCCAGATCCAGAGGCATCGCAAGCAACCTTAGAAACCTTACTAAAGTCAGGATGCCTAAGGACTACAGGAGATGACATCATGTCCTTAATCTCCTTAAAGACAAATGCCTCTTTGGAGTCCACGGAAATAGGCCTTTCTTTAAGCAATCTGTAATAGGTGACATGATAGAGCTGAAGTGTCTGATAAACCTCCTGTAGAAGGAGGCTAGATGATGGAAACTCTTAGCCTCAGTAAGGGTCTTAGGTTCAGGCCATTCCCTAATGGACCTAACTTTGTCGGGGTCAGTGCAGATACCTTGAGTGGACACAATGAATCCTAAAAAGAGGACTTAGGTTTGAAGGAAGATGCACTTTTTTAGATTAGCAAAGAGCTTGGACTCTCTAAGTGCGCACAGGAGTTGCTTGAGATGGTCAACATGGTCTGCCCTAGACTTGCCATATACCAAGATGTCATCGAAATAGACGACCAAAAATTTTCCCATAAATGGCTGAAGAACGTGAGTCATGAGTCTCATAAAAGTACTTGGAGTAATGGATAGCCCAAAAGGCATAACCATCCACTCAAATAAGCCATCTTGGGTCTTAAAGGAAGTCTTCCATTTGTCTCCTGGCCTAATATGGACCTGATGATAACCACTACGCAAGTCTATCTTAGAGAACCAGCTAGCTCCCGCAAGATAATCAAGCATATCCTCTAACCTCAGATTGGGAAACCTGTACTTGACTGTAATCTTATTGATGGCTCTACTATCGACACACATCCTCCATGATCCGTCCTTCTTAGGGATAAGGAGGGCAGGGATCGCACAGGGACTCATGCTGTGACGAACAAAGCCCTTAGACAATAGTTGTTGGACATGCCTATTCAATTCTTCGCACTCAGTTGGATTCAACCTATAATGAGGAAGGTTAGGGAGTTGGGAACCAGGGACCAAGTCAATAGCATGTTATATGTCACAAAGGGGAGGGAGCTCACTAGGAAGTTCCTTGGGGACAACATCGATAAATTCTTTAAGCAGGTCATCAATCTCAACTGGGAGGTCCCAAAGAGATAGGTCATCAAAAGGGACGTTAGGGAAGGCAATGGAGTCTGAAGCTAGCTCCCTAGCTAAGATTGTTCGGAAGAACTTGTTAGAGTTTCCCAGTCTTTCAAAAGGTCTGTGGTCAAGGAGGGAAATAGTTACCCTAGGAGGAGTAGACACACTGTGGGGAGATGACAAGATCGGGGAAGGTTTGGGACTTGGGGAGGACAACAACTCTCTAGGTCGACATGGGTTAAGAATGATGTTTTTATTCATGTACCTGAAGGTATAAGTATTCTCTCTCCCGTTGTGTGAGACATTCTGGTCATAAAGCCAAGGACGACCTAGGAGAATGTGAGCAACATCCATTGGGAGGACATCACATAAAACCTCGTCCCTGTAACCACCAATCTGGATCAGAATCTTACATCTATGGGTAACTGTGAGGTGGGTCTTGTTGACCCAAGCTACTTTGAAAGGGTGGGGGTGAGGTTCTGCTTTAAAATAACAGTGCTTCATAGTGGCCTCGGCAATAACATTCATGGTACTGCCACCATCTATAACCATTTTCAAAAGAGTTTCCCCACACCTTACAAGAGTATAGAACATGGTGGTATGTTTCCACTCATCATTAATGACTGGGTTGGCTAAGAGGCATCTCACAGCTCTAAGATGTGCATCATGAAAAAGGCTATTCTCAACATCAACAAGATCTTCAAAGTCTCCCTCGAGGTCAATGATGTCTTCCTCAAGTTTGGGTGGCTCAAATGACTCATGCTCTAGGGCCAGGGTACGGTGAGGGCACTCAGAAGTGTAATGACCTCTTTCATGACAGCTAAAACATTAGACTGGGTTATGAGATGTACCAAAGAAAGCTCCCTGCGGGGCTACTCTAGGTAGGTTATGAGGGTTATGATCCTTAGAAGTTGAAGCACTCACAGAAAACTTAGTCAACTTAGGAACAAAATAGGCAGGGGCCCTAGAGGAAGGAGCAGGATGCCACACCGAGTAACGCTCAAGTTTTTCAACCTCNAAAGCTTTGTGGTGAGCCTCATCGAGAGTATAAGGTGCAGATAAGGTTACTTTCCTCTTAAGGTCAGTCCGTAAGCCCCGAATGAAGCGGGCTGTGGTAATGGAAGGCTCCTCTAGAAGATCACAATGCTGAGTCAATTCTTCAAAACTATTGATGTAATCAGACACACTAGAGGTGGACTGTTTAAGGTCTAGCATTTGGTCGATAATGTGTGCCTTATAGAAAGAAGGGAGGTACTTTTCTTTCAACCTGTCCTTCACAACTTCCCATTGAATGATAGGAGGTTGACGCATTCGCTCAAGGTGACTCGTGACAGTTTGCTAAAACTTCCTAGCAGGTCCTATGAGTTTCATCTTGACAAATCAAACCCGCTCAATATTAGACATGTTATACCAGTTAAAATAGTCCTCTATAGCAACCATCCAGTCAGAAAAAGTAGTAGCATCTATCTTCCCATCAAAAGAAGGCACATCAACTTTCACCCTTCTAGTAATATCGGAGTAGCCCGCGTGAACACTCCTACGGTCAGTTTTAAGGTCTGCATGCCTAGGCTCCCTAGGGTTACCCGTCCGCCTGTCATCTCTAGGGGTGTCAGACCGACGGTTCCTATGGTCCCCTTGGTCAAGCCTCAAGTTACTCCTCTCCCTTTGCATTCGAGGATGAGATGGGGTCAATGGTTCTGGTTCTGGTTCCCTCTCCTCAAGCTCATTAGCTTGACTTGACTTGTAAATGACCCACTAACGACGATCATTCCCCCCCACAAGTAGGTCAGGGGAAAATTAGGGTGGGGTGTGAGGTTGGTCAAGCATGGGTAACTTCTCAAATGCTTGCGTAAGTTTGTCAATTTTGGCCTCGAGCTGGTTAAACCTAGCATCTTGACGATCAAGCCTTTCAGATAAGGTGTTAATTTGAGATTGGTAAGGCTATTTGGGTGAGGATGACAGAGTGAATGCAACCATGAATACAAGATGAAAGTGCTGAGATTAAACCAAGTTGCAATAGTAATGACAGCGATAAATAACCACTACACACACCATAAATCACAAAAGTTTGATATGGATTATTGAGACGACTCGAACCAAGTAGGGAAGAAGTAGCAAGGGGAAAAAAAATCAGGATCTAAGCAACACTCAAAAATCCAAACAATTAGGAATTAGGTTAATTTCAATTATAGAGAATCAAACTCTTATTAAGGTAAATCGAGATCCCCGTACCTCTTGGTAACTCGCAAGAATTGGCTTAGGTCCCGTACCTTTGGCAGTAGCAGGACTGCAGCAACTGTTGTTGGAGACAAGTGGTCGAGCAACTGGGTACGAACGGAGGCTTTTGGGCTGCAGCACGAACAAGGACGTGTTAGGGGCAGCTTCAGCAGTAACAGTAGCTGGCAGCAACTTGTGGAAGTCAGCCGGAGAAAATTCCGGCGAGAGGGGCGGCGGCAACAGGCCTTCCTTGTCTCTGACCGAAGACCCCCCAAGCCCCAATTGTCCGCACAAATATTTCGAATTTTTAGGGTTAGGGTTTCATGGTGTGGGAACAATCAATTGAAGCAAAAATTAATGCAATTTGCTTCACTTGATGTGGGGTTTTTGAGCGAAATTCAGCAGGAATTCAAGGGGA
>NCQT01061904.1:0-20482 GCA_002740465.1 Stenocereus thurberi
TAAGTGTTTCATATAGATCAAAAAATAATATAAGGTATTATCCGGTATTGTATTGGTTAAATACCAGGCAATACCGTTCTGTATCGTCAAGCACCAGATTGTACCGTATTTTCGATCAAATACCGCCGAGTACATTAAAATTTCAAATTTTTATCCTTTAATATTTTGATTTTTTGACGTTCAAAACTATACGAGCCCGATGCAATGATATATAAATTATGTATGTCTCAGTCCAGTGAAGAAAACGGTACTGTGATCGGTACGCTATTTATAACTTTGAACTTTTCATCTTTTCTTTGCTTGCTTTCTTTTTTTTTGGTTTTTGTTTTGGGGGAGGGGGTGTTATTAGAGGGGAAGGATAGAATAGAAATATTCATAGGTTGATAAAGATTTGTCTTGAACCTAATGTCAACGTTCAAAGAAATTATCAATTGAATTTATTGATTTAAAGGGCACTTATATAATCAATATATAGGTTGCATGCTATCTTGAAAGCTGAAAATATTGTGATAGCTAAGTTAATACTAGATATTATCGATGTTCTTTTACCCGTGGAGTCAATAGTATTTGTTTGTTATCGTGATTGCTCAAAGAAATCAAGCAATCTCAACACCTGGAGCAAGAGATGATATTCAAACCTATATTTAAAATTCATCTATATTTACTAATATTTACTAGTTTCGGATCTGTTTGGACTCAGAAAAAACCAATGGAAAAAAAATATATGAGTATTGAACAAAAATGAGAGCAATATATTTTTGTATCTGGATTAAGAGAAGTGGAAATAAAAAGTCCACTTATTCTACATAACATCTTTTTGGAATTTTGAGATAGGAGGAAAAATTGTTGGAAAATTTTGTTTACATATCACGCTGAGTTGCAGTTTCATTTTGGAAGTTTAAACAAAGAAAGACTATGATATAAATCTAACGGACCTATACATTATTAATTTTGTAAATCTAATAGAAATGACAGGAAATGATAAAATAAAAAAAATTAAACAAAAAAGTTGGGTCGAAAGTGGCATCGTTGCAACTTGCACGAGAATCCGAATATCCTAGGAATAATTATGATTTTAATGAATTTGCTCAAATTAAAATGGTCTATCTAATTTTGATTTTAAAAAATGGTCTATCTAATTCCAAGATCCAAGAGCCTGGACCATTTTAAAGGAAATAGCTGGTTTAGCAGAAGATAGGGGAATGCGGATAGCCCATCATCAAGGGCACCCCCCAATAACCCCATCTTTACCCTGCAACTCCAACAACCATATCCCCGTTTCCAGATCACTTTGCTTGCCTTTATTTCTCTCACTATCTCTATCTCTCATCCTTCCCTGCCCTCTCATTGTTCATTGCTTCATTCTCACTGCTTCAAGTTGCCTCTCTTCTCTGCCCTATAATACAGGTAACAATTTTGCTTCTTTGTCTTTCGCCTCTATTTTATCAAAGTCGAGCTTTGCTTAGATATAAAGGTGAGCTTACCCAACATGTTTTATTAGCGTTAAAGATCTCTCTGGCTGACTTGCTGATTCGCTCAACGTTAGAATCCGGATTTCTCTCAAATGCTTACTTGCGATTCCCTTGCTTACCTTGTCCACAGAAGGCACCCTTGTTTTCCTCGTATCTTGATTTATTTCTTTTATATGCTAAATTGATTACACATACACAATTGAAAGAAAACTTGATTATTTCTTTTCTGGTTACACAAAGTCAATACGTAGTTCCTGTTTCCTCCTAAAAAAATGGCCCTTGGATGAATGATGGGGCTTTGTATTTGGTAATTGGTGTCAGATGCGTTGGCGCTTGATGGGGTACACACTCTCCACTGCTGAGGGCATACATGTAATTGTATCATATGCCTTACAGAAACGTGCGTCCCTAAATTGAAGAATACCATCTCATGGATTTAGTCAGGCAAATGATTTCTCTGTTTTGACCCTGGCTTGTAAGGGATGGAACATGAATTCACAAAGTCCAACTACTCGAGGCCCAAGAAACCCAATACCTCCAGCTGTCTCTCAAATGGGCCTATCAATGGAACCCGTTAATAGGCCCACCAATCAATATGCACTGGGGGATTAATTTCGTGAATATGAAAAAAGAAAAACCAACACTGAATAAAATATCCTCTATCCAAAAAAAACAAAATAAAAAAGCTCTCAACCACCATGTCCACCAAAATTTGCAGAATCTCGAGAAGCCCTGCAAAGCATGCAGACCAACTGAGAAGACTGGGCCATGCAGCAATAACAGCGAAGTTTCACGGAATCTTCGCACCAAAAGCAAAAGCAGATGTAATAGTGCGAAATTTAAAAAAGAAAATTAAGCTTTTTGTGGTTTTAAAAGGAGGGTAGGAGGAAGGAGGAAGTTGGAAGTTAATAATAAACACGAAGAGGCATTTACTTGTCTGATGAAACAATATTGTAGATTTGGGTGTTTCAGATAAATTTGTACCTGAGGTTGCCATGCCATCATCCCATGCCAGGAAGTGACAGAAAGAGGGCAGGCGGAGGAACCTGCCGGAAGAGTTAGGGATGGGTAGAGCTAGGCAAGGTTTTCAATTTAACTCAAGGTCAAAGAAAGTGGACCAAAAAAAAAAGAAAAATTCTTGCCTATGCCGCCCATTCCTGAAAATTTCTGTTGGTTCATCACTCCTCCTGCTTCCTCTTTCTGTACTCTTGCTCTGGAAATTTCTTTCTTTTTTCTTCCTGTTTTTGTGTGTGTGTGTGTGTGTGTGTGTGTTTTTAATTGCTGGGTTCCTTTTACCTCAGTTTGCTTTGGTTGCTGCAGGTTTGGAAAGAGAATTCAAGCAGATCTGTGGTATAATAATCTTAATTTATCTCTTTAATTTTCGTAATTACTTAAGCCACTGTGTAAGATTTCCGCTTGTTTTGTGTCCATTTTTTGGGGTAGCTTTCATATTTGATACAATAACACCATCTCTTAGTGCAGGTCCTACTTTTGCAGTGTTTGAAGAGATTCAAAAGTAGGTAATCTCACCTTCATCAATATCCCTTTCTGGAGAGGGGTAGCTTTCATATTTGATAGCTGGGTTTAATTTGTCATTTTGTTTCTGCCTTGAGTATCTCTCTTTGCTCTTCTGGGAGAGATCTTCAATTAAGAGTAAGAATTGACAATCATAGTTTACTCTCTTCTACTCTTCCCAAATTCAAATGTTTTGGGTGGAAGAGGAATTCTGTGGCTACAATCTTCCTTACTCTTAACAAATGATTTCTCAATTAAGGTTAAGAGATATAACTCGCTTTTACGTGTGCACTTCTGCTAGGAGTTTCTTTTATTTTTAATTTTTTGTGTTTTTAATTTTCTCTCCTCATTTTTCTATTATATGTTTTTTCTTTTAAAAACTGTCTGGTGTCTGAGTCATCTTTGGGGACTATAATGATCAAGACTGCTTCGAATGGGGATTGGAAAAATGTATCTTTGTTTGAAAGAATGTCACAATGGAGAGAGGGCATAAGAACACTCCCAATGCGGAGAACGCGTGGAGGCAAATCGGCTATGCGTGTCTTACGCGTGAGAGTTATCTGCTGGTAGTTTATAAGAAACGGGAGTCACGCATGGAGAAATCTGTGAGCATTTCTCTACGTGTGAAATTTTTAAATTTTTTTGTTATTTATTTTTATTTTTTGTTTTTTGAGTTAATGTATAATTTTATATGATTAAAAAAAAGGTTGTGTGTTATAAGGTGGGTTCATGATAAATATTTTTATTTGATGATTAAAATTGAGTTTTATAGGTTGGAGAAGTGATCGAATGTAAGTTTTAAAATTGTAGAACTTTTGCAGATGTGACAGGTCAGAGTTTTAAAAACTGGAACCCTGACTGGGAATGCTCTGGCCTGCCACATCAGTAAAAGTTTCACAATGTTGGAACTTGCATTCCATTACTTTTCCAACCTATGAAACTCAATTTTAATCATCTAATAAAAATGTTGATTATGAACCCACCTTATAACACACAACTTATTTTTTTAATCATATAAAAATTATATATTAATTCAAAAAAAAAAACAAATAATAAAAAAATTTAAAAGTTCAATACGTGGAGGAATGCTCACAGATTCCTCCACTCGTGGCCCCTTGTTCCCATGAGCTACCAACAGGGAACTTCCACGCGTGGGACACGCGGGATCCATTTATCCCTATGCGTTTCTCGCATTAGGAGTGCTCTAAGAGTGCCTAGAGCACTTGGACTGTATAACCCACTTTTGGGATCGCAAGGGTTAGAATTTACCTTTCATATCATCTTGTGATCCAACTTTGTTCCTGTCATGCCCTCACTTCCGCCAACAAAGATCAACGTATTAGAACACAACTAAATCATCAATCATGCACCACTTCATAATTATACAACTTTTTTTTTTGTTTTGCCAAGAAAAGAGAAAAGAAGAAATATGAATCACACGAGCTGCTTCCTGCCATGATCCATCTTGTGACCTTTTGGTCATGCATCGTGTGCTGCAATGCCTGCAAGCCCATGTGTGGATCGTTGTGCGGGTTTTTTAGATGACGTTTCAGCGCTGCGAGTGCTCTTAGTCTTATATTTGATTCAATGTTTGGATCATCAAGGTGGGTTTTCCTGCCACAGTATTCTATAAGAGCATTTGTAACGCTGAATTGTAACCTAAAAGCTTCACCGACGATCCATTCTGGCATTGATGCTTGCTCACAAGGTGGATTAAGAGCGGGTCACGGGCTTGATCTGCCCATGAGCCTTTTATTGTCGATTCAAATGCAATGCGCATGCAGAGAGGGGGCAAATGACAAAAAAAGGGCTTGGAAATCCAGCCAATGATTCACCTCATGTGCCCAACCACAATGCTCCTGTGCTATGCAAAATAGAGCCGATTGAGGGTGGGATCGAACCACAATACATTTCACGGTGAGGACTGAGAAACCAGTAGCTGCGTAGCATATTGGCGCAATCTCTCTCTCTATTGACCTTTTTGCCCGTATTTTCTCTTTTCTTTTATAATTCTATAGCCAAAAAAAAATTGTTTTAACACACCGCAAAAGTGTTTCCCTCTCTTAATTCCCTCGCTTGGCTTTTGTGTAACAGCAAACTGCTGCTCTTAATCTGATTACTTCCCCTTTAATTCCCCCAGGTGTTGATGGTTACTTTTTTAATGATGATGCTTTTCTAAAAAAGAACTGAGTGGCATTTGACCATTCTTTCCAAAAAAAAAGTTGACTGTAATTTTCAAATAATTTAAAATGAAGGAACGCGGGAATGGTTCAACATTTATTTCTCTTAAGTGATGTCTCAAATTTGAGTCTTGTAAATAGAAAAAATTTATGATAAAATAACTCTATTGTTTTATATCTAAAAGTAGCTCGACTCTGATACAAAAATTCCCCCCCAAAAAAAAAAATGTTTGCACAGATGAGAGACATGCATATGGATTGGTGGCATATTTGCCCCGTTTTTGGAGGATTGATACCCACTCCATGAATGTGGATTGCTAGGTTATGCGCTTTGTTAGTAGTTATTGTCATGATGTACGTTATGAGTCCACCTGCACAGTAAGCTGTGCACAAAGGAGCTACGAATGTTGAAACTCACAAATGTCTGTGGTTTAGAATTTTACAAACCGATGTTTACTTGGTATCTCATGAAGTGAAGTAACATGTCATTCATATGTCTGTCGAATATTTGTTGTGTTAGTTCAATAATTTAGTAAAGGACAACTTACATTGCTACGTACAATAATAATGGTTTTATTCCTCTAATGGTGTTGGACTGCTGGCCAGAGTAACAGGGATTGTACTACCTTTAGCCTTGCAGAAATGTAAGAACTGCATCATGAAGTGCGTCATAGATCAAAAATTTCACCCTCGGCTTAGGCTCCTAAAGTAGAACATCTAAAAGTTCCAAATTGGAATGCCGAATTAATTACTGTACTTGAAAACAAGCTTGTGAGTTTGTAATATACAGAGCAAATTTACCAACTAAAACATTATTATTCTCCCTGCATTTGGATGCACAGTATGTTTTGATTCCAACCTTTGTAACATCGGATGGATAAAATCAACAAAAATCTGATGATACCTCGAGTTCTCTTTAAATTTATTTTCCAAAATGAGTTTAGTTTGATTTAGTTGAAATAAGTTTGTTTCAGTTATATTCAATAAATTAAGTTTAGTTCAGTTCAACTAATTAATTTAAGTTTGGAATTTAGTTAAAATAGGTTTAATTTTGAAAAAATAAGTTCAAACTCAGCAAAAATAAGTATAATTTAATTCAATTCAATGCAAATAAAGTTCAATTCAATTCAGAGATCAACATAGCAAATATAAGTTGAAAAGATCAGTTTTTTTTTTTTTTTTTCATTCTTTTGGTCCTTGGATACATTACAAACACCTTATAATGATTCAAGAAAAGTCAATTACCTTATATAATTTAAGGAAGACGTGGAAGCTTAAGTTAGTAATTAATTTTAAGTCCATGAAGATTTTGCAGTTTAGAGTTTCCAAATTTAGTTCCTGATCCACTCAAGGCTGAAAAAAAAATAATAAAATCAGAATCATCAGTGCAGCCCCCTGTCAACAACATTCTTGTAGGGGGGAATGAACAAAGTTCGTTGTTCAAGAGTGCCACAGCTCAATTTCCAAAATGAGTGTTAAAGAACTTTGACTATGAGGTGTAAAACATGGAAAAGATGGGGGTTTTCCCACGTGAAGGTGACTACGGAGAAATAGCTAAAAACCCCTGGGGTAGAGATCATAGATATAGGGTTTCCTGGAAAAGTACCAAGGGCTTTCTATCATTGCAAAGTTCAGTTAAAAAATTGAGGCAGGAAGCATTTCAAACTGAATATGATACTGCGAATACTTGTTGTCTTAAAATGTTACTGCAAGTGTACGGTGTCAGTTGTAGTTCGCAATGACAAGTACAGGTCGTGTCCATAAGGAACTAGTTTTCAACCACCGAATCAACTTACAACACTCTATTTAGGCAAAAATCCACTAAGGCTGATTATCGCTAAGTAGCTGTTCTAATCTGCTGAGAGCTAATGTAATCGTCTAAACCAATAGTAATAAAGGTCCTGAATTGGGGTTCACCACACTATTACGCTATGTGAATCATAAATAAGATCATGCAATTCTATCCATGAAAATAATCACAGTGGAAACGATTACAATTTAAAGCGCATCCAAGTCTTCTCTCAAAGGTCAATAGACCAATTGAGTTAATCCTAGTTACGCAGCCTGCGGTTTTGACGCGGAGGATACAGATCATATTCTGAGGAAGTGTCCCTAGGCAGTTATGGTCTGGAAATCTCTTGCTCGTAAGGGATGGAACTGTGTGGCACAAAATGTAGAGGTTCGCGACTGGCTCATGGCCAATGCTAGGTTGCGGGGTGGATCAGACGATTGCAATTCTAAGTTTACAATCATACTGTGGTATTTGTGGAAATGGAGATGTACAAAGAGCCTGGACCCATTGGGAAACACACCCCGAGATAAGGGGAGTTCCTCATCCAGAAATTTAAGGAGGTCCATTCTGCATTATCTGAAATACATGACCATCTTGAGAAGGACCAAAACTCGCTTACAGAGGGCATGATCAATTGGCAGGCACCCCCTATAGGGTGGGCGCTAGTTAATACCGATGGGGCGTCCAAGGGTAACCCGGGATATGCTGGAGGTGGAGGTGTCATCCAAGGGGACCGAGGGGAATGGCTAGCGGGCTTCATGGAAAACATGGGAGTGTGCTCTTCTACGAAAGCTGAGATCAAGGCGGCCCTCTAAGGATTGAGACTTGCAAAAGGATTAGGCCTGAAGAAAATTTTGCTGCAATTGGATTCCTTAATAGTGGTGGGCATGCTAAAAGGCACGTACCACCGGTGTCTTGAACATGCCCCACTGCTGACAAAATGTAAGAGCTTGATCGAATGGCCACATTGGGAAGTCAACATCTCTCACTGGTTCAGGGAAGCAAACCAAGTAGCAGACCGCTTAGCTAACTTAGGCATTACAATGTCATCCAAATACTACGAATTGTCCATCCCTCCCCCCGAGGTTAGGAATGCTATGTATGCAGATAGTGTTGGGGTGTTCTGGCCCCGGCATGGTTCCTCCTAATAAAAATCTCTTTGGGGCATAGCCCCTCTTCTGCACCAAAAAAAAAAAAAACTATTTCATGAAACTAAGAATCAAAGTCACAAGATCTAACAATCAGGTATTCCTAATTGAACTCCTAACTGTTTTCACGTCAGGAAAATTAATTATCCACAAAGCCGCACTAGGTAAAGGATTCAACTTTCATTGATCTCCTAAACCCTAATTAAGAATAATGAATAAAACTCTTTCGAGCAATTCAACAAACAGTTGGCATACTGAATAAGAATTCGAATTATAATTATGGGCACAATTCGCAAAAACCTAAAATGTGATTCACTTCCGCATAATAGAGGCTACTCCTAATCCAAGACTATAAATTTAGCCGCTAAACATAATGCAAATCATAATCACACGCCTAAATTGATGAAACATGACAAAACAATGAAAATTAAGGCAAAATCGCATAAAGGGAAAGAAAAGGTACCAACTTGAATTGATTGTAATGAATGATCCACAATAATCCTTGAATTCTACTTGCAAATCTAATGCTAGAAAAGTGTGTACAGAAACCAGAGAAAGAACCCTAAAATCGCCGCCTAATCACCTTCTCTAAAAGTCTAACATCAGATACATTAATTGCTACAGCGAAACAGTTAAGTCGCCAAAAATTAGCCGACGCACGATCATATGTACATGTACCGGAAGCCGTGCGTCCCAAGGTTCATGCACGGTCAGAACGCCCTGTTGCACATCCAACAGTGCGCAGTTTCTAGCATCGAGGTACAGTCGTGCACACCCTGTAATCGACCGTACGTCTGCTGCAGCTAGCAGTTTTGATTCTTTTGGCTCCTGGGGCTTCATTGAACCTTCATTCTTCCTGGATTCCACTCCTAAAGCTTTTCTTTTTGGCAGGATTGGTAAAACTCTCACATTTTTAGGCAAGGCACCTGAAAACTGAGAAATACCACTTGTAAGCACAAAATAAGCCAGAGAAGGCACGTTCACCCTTTTCTTGCTAAGATTAGTCACGAGATTTTGGAAGAAAAATGTACAAATTAGGATCAAAAATTCGTCCAAATAGAGGTTTATCAACTACCCCATACGTATCCCTTGCTTGTCCTCAAGCAAGATTATCAACTTATAGATCAGTGGGGAGAGACTCGCCTCAGTGTAGCATCCTCCTCAGGCAAGAGGTGACAGGTAGATTGATGAGAGTGGCAACTCATAGCTATAAGACCCGACAGGGGCAAAATTCATTTTTTCAAATAAAGCATAGGTACTAGAATGCGAATCGCTGGACTATAATGCAAGAGTAAATACCCCATATTGAATCGCTTAGAAGTGCCCAGTCTCCCTGAATTGTTGGTGGGCTAGTTAGGCTAACAGGCAATCACTATAAGGGTGGACTTGGAAACGCTCCTCTCTTGTGTTTAAGTTAGGAATGATCACTCAAAACCGCCCTTTGTGTAAACAGGCTACCACAGGCTTGGCAGGAACTTTCAATTCTCCATCAGTGAAGTAAAATGCTCGAATGTCAATCGTGAGGGTTTTTCAAGGGTTGTAATGGGGTTACAGCCTAAGGAAAAGGGAGGATCGCAATTTGGGTATGAGGGGCTAAATAGCCAGGTAGAGAGCAATCACAACAACTCCACACTGTCATATAGTTACCGCCACTATCCCCAACAGAATCGTAACAATAAAGAAAGGGAGTAAAACTTCCGTCTTGCCTTTTGAACGGGAATTCCTATGCCAACCATCTTTTTTTTTTTTTCATTTTTTCCCTTTTTTTCTTCCTTTTTTTCTGAAAGGGAAAGAGGAATGAATGACATAGGTCATAGAAAAAAAATGAAACTCCCAATCCTGCAAAGCTTGAAAACAGTCAAGACAACCCACTGGGATGCAACCACATGCAAAACTGCCAAATTAACATGATTCACATCTTTACTCTACTAACTTGGCATAAGGCAGGATTGTTCAATTCGGGCCAAAGGTTCAATAAGCATTAGGTGAATGAAGTGAAAGGGGGAAAAGGCTTAAGGGGTTAGCAAAAGGATTATAGACACACAAGGTGGCTTTTTGGCTTATGTGGGTTAAAAGTCAAACAAATGCCTCAATTATATCAACATTAAGCACAAGACAAAAGCAATTTTGAAGAAAGTCAAGCCAAGTTCAAGAGTTGCTCACAAAAAGAGGGTTAAACACTCATGAAGGACGTTCGAGACCATGTATAATGAATGGTCAACAAGGCTCAAAAGGCTCACTGGGTCTCGCTTGCCACAATCCAAAACTAGCTCAAAGGGTTGGCCAATAATCACCGCTCAACCATTTCACATCAAAACAACTCGCAAGGGCAATACACAAGCATAACAAGCCCAACAATCACAACATTTTCACAACCATTTCACAAGATTTTGGCCCCAATCAAATTCATTTGCCACAAGTTGCCACAATAATCCATCTGACCCATCACACCTTGAACATCATCATTAGAGGGGTTTTTACAATCAAGAAGAAGTCTCTTTTTTTCTTTGTTTTTTTCTTTTTTTTGAAAGCAGTAAATCTAACTAAGAAAACAATAAAACGCATAAAGGGTAACGAAGAGTAGGCTGAAAAGGGTTACCTCGAAAGCTTACGTGCGCCCGATTCGACAGATCTCCTTTTGCGATACAGATTTTCTAACCTAAATGCACTAAACTATATGCTTAACTAAAAGTAAAAACAGAAGTGGAACTAATGCATCTTAATCATGCAACTAAAATGCTAAATGCCTAAGTGTATGTACAAGATGCACAACCTCAATCTCCATAAAATGCACTTCAAAGATAGTAATAAGGAACCCACCCCCCATGCTTGAACATTTTATTGCCTCCAATGAATAGAATAGAGATGCAAATGCAGGGGTGGAGAATATACTCACAATGCATCAATCAGTAAGGCCCCGGGGGGCCACTAGGTCACCAATCAGGTGGCGGGTAAGGCCAGTGATGCTGCTCGTATGCATAGTAAACCAGGTGAGCCATGTTCTGCTAATTGTGCAAAATCTCCTGGTTTTAAACTTATAACTGATCGAGACGGTCGATAACCGTTTGAAATATGGAGGGACCCATGGCCCCAGGAAAAATGGCAGCAATGCTCGAGGTGCCAGCTTGAGGGCACCCACGAGCCCGCCTCTCGTCCCTCAGACTGCGAGGGACCTCCTCAACATCATCATCACTACCATCATCACCACCGCCATCTGACTCATCCCCAGACTCACCGTCCTCATCATCATTATAAACGAGGTTTGAAAGACGAGTAATTGTGGTCTTGGTCCGGTTGGGTAAAGAAAAAAGGGCATGGCCATGGTGATTGAGGCACAACTGACCACCACTGAGTGCTTTAAAAAGTTTCATGTTAATGCACATGAGGAGATCAATGCAGCCCAGACGGTGCAGAATGCTCAAAGCATCAACTTGGGCGCCATAGCCTAAAGCCTTGGCCAAAGCCGTGATGATACCGCCATCACTGACAACTACCTTAGTGGATTTAGCATGTTCATCGAGGTGGTCGGCTATGAAGGCACTAGTGTTGATGGCCTTTCTATTTAAGGCTGCCCAAAAAATGAAGAGCTCATCGGCTCGAACCCCATTTTGACTATCAGCTCGGGGAAAGACATGGTTGGCAGTCATGCGCTGAAGGTAACAAAGTGCAGAATTGTAGATCTACGTTGCCTTGGTGGATCGCGCCTTGTACCGCCGCCCTAAACAAGTGAGAGTGGTTCAGAAGTTCTTGGGGTTATATTCCGTATGGTTAGGGGTAGTAGCACCAGGGGGTGGCAAGTGCACAGTTCATTGAATCGGACAAGGTGCATTTCATGGGTGTGGTTAAACTACGTAAAGTGAATATACCCTCTAACTTCATCAAATTTGCGGGTAAAGTTTCACACCAAAAAATAAATAAATAAATTTGCGGGTAAAGTCAACAATCAGGGAACTCATAAACTCCCAAACAAGTCGCTCATAAAGGGTTCTTGCAATGCCACAAAGTTTTCCCAGCCAAGATTATGCAACAAAATCAGTAAGTCGTCATAAAGATGCAAAGTAGTAAGCATTTCGACATCCAAATAGTTGGGGACACAAATTGTCCTACTAACTATGGCATTATGGCGATGGGCATGTTCGGCATCCACAAAAACAATGTTATACTTGTTAAGCACATAGGGGATAGAAGAGTTACCTCGGGCCGCTTGGGTCCGGCTAGTGGAGGCAGCGGTGGACTTCAGACACTTCTTGGGGGCCATGGTGATGTGAGAGATGAGGGCGAGCAATCCCAAAAATGCCCAAGCAAGTTTCGGCCAAACAGCACCCAAATCACTGGCGAGGGCACTTGATTAAACCCAATTTGACGTCGAATTGCACAATTTTTCCAATCACAATCCCAAAGAAGCCCAAAAATTGAATGGAAATTAGGTTAGAGATTCGGATTTTATGGGTAAAAAAGGAGGGAGAATGAATGGTGAGGGGTGGGCCACCAACGAGATGGTGGCGCCGGTGAGCGGTGCCGGCCGTTGGGTGGTGTGGTCGGCGAGCGAGCGATGGGTGGGCGAGAGGGAGATGATGTTATTTTCCATAAGTGTACGGTTTATCGCCGTAATACTAACAGATGTCGATTCTTAGGGATGGTTGTGAAATTTGGTTATCAAAAATTCTAAATTAAATTAAAATGAGATGCTAATTAACCAACTCCAAGGTTAAGTTATTCAACAAATTGATAGAACAAATAAACAAGATAAATTCAGAAAATTAAGAACAATAATCTATCTTGCCAGGAATTCAACTAAATGAAGCGGGATTCCCAAATTGTAAATAAATTAAGCCACCAACACTTAGTTGAATGTTGACTTCACTCACTTTGTCAAATAGCAGGAGAACTTGAAGATTGAATTCGTTCATAACAGCAGAGCAAACGAAAGCAACGAACCAAAAGAATCGAAAACAGAGCTTGATATTCGTATCAAATCCCAACGAATTCAACTTCAAACACCTAGAAATCTTGCTTAGATCAAACAAAAGCTTGAGAACATTACAAGTTTGAGAGCTTATATGATTGAACCGAATACAAACGTGAAAGCAAGAACTCGAATGAGAAGCTAAGGCCTAATTATGAATTTAGAAAACAAAATGAAGATGGAAAGAGCCATTTTTATGAAAAACTTTGCATTCTACTCTACTATACGCTATCCTAATATGCTATCTTTCTTGGTGCTCTGCTCTTTGACTTTTGTAACCTCCATTTGAGCCACCCCTTGGTCCCTCCATCTTCCATAACCGTTGTCTTGAAGATGGTGATGATGACTCAATAAATGGTGAGGAGAGAGAGGATAAAACAGCCATGGCATAAGGAAGCGAAAAGCCCTGTCCGTTCCTCTGCTCGTGGCCCTGATTTTCCTTTGTTTGTGTTCATGGATTTGGACTGGTAAGGAAGAAGAAGGAGAATTAAAAACTGTAAATATTAGCCCTAACAGAACACATTATGGTGTTAAACGATTACAATCACTCCAAAATATTGTTCAAATATTAAAAAGAAGAACTGCTCGACTAATCAGTAAATCAGGTTTTTTTATGGAAAAGATATATGTAGATCTATTTCTAGATATTTTAAATATTTTCAGAATTTATACACAAAAATTTTTCTTTTTCTTGAATCAACAAAAAAAAATTGGATAAATCAATTTACAATAATGAAACAAATCAAAATACAATTCAGTTTATTTTGACTATAAAAAATCACACTTTTTGTTTAGTAGTTTGCTTAGTCGTAAGATTAAGAAGAAATTGAGAAGTCATTCTGATTTATCTTTTTTGTCACAAGCCTACGTATGTTACAAATTATCACAAGCCCAACTAATTAACTTATATAAGTTTAGGGGGAAGGAAAGGGCTCACGTGAAACACAAGTGTCAAATAAATGAAAGGATGAAGCAAGCTGGGCTACACTAGTGGAAAACGGAGTCTGTCAATGCTTGGATCGGCCCAGCGAGAAAAGAAGGAAAAAGAAATAAAAGGTCCCAGGCTTGACTGTGAGATGGGCAGGGGTGAACTGAGCCAGTACTGGGCGAGGTCTGCCATGGAGCAAAGAGAAGGCGGAGGGAGGCCGTGAAGGGCACAGCTAGGCAGGGCCCAGCAAGTAAAAGAAGATGGGGGAAAGAATGGAAGAGAAAAGGAGAATTGGGCCATGGCTACTAGGTCGATTCAGCTTCATCTTTATTTTCTTTCTTGTATGCTTCAATCTGATCTAGCTCTAACACTTGTTTGAGTGAATTTATTTATTTTCTTCAAGTTATTTCTAATTCCTACAAAATAAACAAAAATATTATTAAAAATCTAATTTAAGAATTTATTTAGAGTAAATAGTAGACGATAAAAGGGTATAAAATATCAAAATTTCAGATTGAACAAGAGAGGGCGAATGGAGAGAGACTGAGTGAGAGCTGAACGGTGACCGGCACAAGGAAGAGCGGCCGGTGATGGTATCGGTGATGGTAGCCGGTGGATGGAGGGTGTCACCAGTGGGTGGCGATTTGAGTGAGAGGGATGACGAATCGAGTGAGAGAGAGGGGGAAAATCGCGATGGAGGAGAAAGAGAATCGAGTGAGAAATGGGCCATGAGGAGAGAAAAGGTCGAGATTAAAAGGGGGGCGCACGGTCGTGCTAATATGCAAGATTGACCGTGCATGGTCAGTTTCTCAAGCCTGCTGTGCACGGTTGAGGCGCACCATTATGCGTCCAGTCGTGCGTAGCTGTGGGTCCTGATGCACAGTTATGCGTCACTGTTGCGCGGCCGTGCGTCCGAAAAAACTTTTGCATGCTTCCCAAAAGCACCAATTTTTATTGAAAGAGGCCTGAACTCATGCTCCGCTGCCCCTTTTCACCCCCGCTATGGTTCATGGCTCGCGCTTCGGCCCTTTTGTCGCTCTTTTTGTGGGTTTTTTTTTCTTTTTTGCTTTTTTCTCTCTTTTTTTTATTTTTTTCTAAAGTAATGAAAAGGGCTTGGGTTGCATCTCAAGAAGCGCTTGTTTTAGGTCCCGAGCTTGACTGTGGAGCATCTCTAAGAAGAAGAGATATCAGGGAGGGCACAAGTAACATTTCCCTCAAGTGTCTCACCAACATTGTAGTGCTTCAACCGAGCACCGTTCACCTTGAATGAGCCTGTGGCATCCGTGCCAATATCGACGGCCTCTTATGGATAGACCTTCAACACCTTGAAAGGGCCCGACCACCTAGAGCAAAGTTTTCCTGGGAAGAGCTTCAAGTGGGAATTGAATAGGAGAACTAAGTCTCCTTCCTGAAATTCACGACGGTTAATGAACCTGTCGTGCCACCGCTTCATTCTCTCTTTGTAAATCTTTGAACTCTCATAGGCATCCAAGCGGATCTCCTCGAGTTTATTCAGTTGCAACATCCTCTTCTCCCTCGCAGGCTTCAAATCAAAATTGAAGTGCTTAATCGTCCAAAACGCTTTATGTTCTAACTCTACAGGGAGGTGACAAGTTTTGCCATAGATGAGTCGGAAAGGGGTGGTGCCAATGGGGGTTCTAAAGGCCGTGCATAGGGCTGGCAAAATTACGGGTCCGGGTCATTTCGGGTACGGACGAATCGGATAATCGGACAAAACAGCCATATCTGGACCCTATTTGGATTTGAAATCGGATAGCCAGACCATACTCGAACCCGGACCCGGTTATCCGATGTCCGGTCCGGATGTCCGGATGTCCGATTTGAAATCCAAAGTTCCCAACAACGATTCTGCTAAGTGATAATAATAAGAATGAAGATTGCATTATGGCTACACAATTGAGCTTCCATGAAGTTGGAAGAAACACACAACCAATGTTCAACACCAAAATACACAATAAGTCATTAACACAAAGTTCAACACCAAGCAAGCAAACTAAATGAATAATAGTGTGATACTTCACACACTAGTCTATTACAAACCATCAAGAGAATGGCAACAAAGTCTCCAATTGTTACTCCAACCCCGCTGAAATGCTTTAAGTCTCCAATATAGTCACCAAGGTCTTGAAATCTCCAACTCTAAGCACCTCAAAAACAAAATATAAATGGCATAAGAGTGGAACTCACTTTTGATTAAAAAGTATAGAACAAATGCAATGATAAATTATTACCTCTAATCAACTTGAAAAGGTTTATTTGAACCTCCTTGAGAAGTGGAAGCATTGAGATCTAGATAAGTCATCTCCTCAGTTATGGCATCAACATCTCTTTCATCCTCCTCTAAACAAAGTAATACAATAATTTATATAAATTAAGTTACAAGTCTACAACACATCAAAACTAAGAGCTTCAAAATTCCAAATACAACAAAGAAATTACCTTTCAATCCAAATATCCAATTCCTTGTGCAAATCAAATCTTCTATACTATCGGGAGTTAAAGAACTTCTCGTTGGCTTTAAGATTCTACCTCCAATACTAAAAGCTGACTCCGAAGCAACCGAGGTGACAGGGATGCTCAATACATCACGTGCAAGCTTTACTAGAGAAGGAGAACGGTATACAAGGGATTTCCACCACATCAAGATTTCTATCTCTTGCTTTCTATCTATAAGTGGTTCTTCCAAATATAAGTCTAACTTTGATTTCTCCATAGACAAACTTGCATTCGTGATGTCCAAGTCCTTAACAACCAAACAATGAAAAATAAATGAGCTTTCCAAGTCTAACTTTGAAATTTAATTTAAAGTTAATTTTGTCAAGGAAATTTAGAATTTAACTTAATGCAAAATTTAATAGAAAAAGTGCAACTTACGTTCTCATAAGGATCCAAACCATTGGCCTCTGATTCAACATTTTGTTGCACTTGAGAAGTACGAGTATCCAAATTTGGTGGACTTTCCTCCTTATACTCCTCAAAAAGCGCCTTCATGGTATCACGAACTTGCTTTGTCCTTTGAGCACTCTCATCCTTTCCATAGATTTTGGTGTAAGCAATCTCAATCGCCCTTATTTAATATCGAGGATCCAAAACAACATCTGCCGCCAAGACCAAGTTGCACTCTTGCCAATAGCTATCAAACTTCTTTTGCATTCTAACCACCATGTCCCTAATGAAAGGATCGGGATTTGTAGCCTCCTCTAGTAAGTGGTGTAGTATTTGCCGAACTCCATGGAAGAATAGATTTGAAGTGGGATACTTACTTCCCGAAAAGAGCTTAGTCACATCATAGTTATTAACCCTTGACGAACTAAGCAAAACAAGTCAGGAATCATGAGACATCTTGGTTATTAAAGTCAATATTAGGAGCACAGACAGCAATATCTACACAGTTTATGATTAAGGAGTTCAAAAAGGTTAGAGTTGCCTTATTTGAATATGGAATAATATTCTTACACATTCACACTACATCTCCTTTTTACCCAACTTTTGACATCATTAATATATATCCACTTCAATCCGCAAGATAATTTTACAATCTCACTTGTACACTGACAAGATAATTTTCATTCAGTGTCCTATTATAGTACTACTAGATAGGCCACATAATAACTCATACATTCGGAAAAGAAACCCCCCAAAAAATCTTCAGCAAGCAGATCTTATTAAATACAGAAACAGTTCTGCTTATTCAGAGTGCTAAATACACTGCATTTTTTCCACATTATGTTCTTAATACCTAGGTACAAAACAATGTTAATACAACATTACATATACAATGCAAGCTAGCTTTCTACATTAATCCATAACCAGATGAAGCACACACTGCAGAAGCAAAGGCAAATGATCCTCATCAATGATCCCAAGACCAAAGTGTCCTCTAAGAAGGAGCCAAAACTCTCTAAAAATGAAGGGAAACCAAACATAGATCAAATAAATAAAGCACCGAAAAGTGAAGGAAAAAAATACAGAAGATTTGAATATGGAAACTAGCATTTCTATTTGTATAGAGGATGAATATTGGCAAAAACATGTCGAAACATAAACAAATGAAGTGCAAATTAAAGATAAACATGACAATATTAGTGGTACAAAGAAGCAGCAAACCGGGCACCTCCAATGATATAAGCCTGCTTCAAATGAAAGAAAAAACACCAACATCCATCGCCATGGGCAGCAAAGGCAATGATTCAGGGGAGCTCGAAGGTTTAACAGAGATGAAGGAAATTTACCTTGAATTGATGATGATGCTTGCAACGAATTAGGATCCAAAGTCCAAACAGAGATGCATTATGGGAGACTGGGGTCTGGGAGAGAGAGGAAGTAAGCGAGGATGGGAGAGAGACAGCAGCGCAGCGATGGATTAGAGGAGAGAGAAGAAGGGACTCAAGAGTTAAGGGTTTTCGTCTTTTCGACTTTCATCCAAGATTCTAGGGTTTCACATTTCAATCTGCCAAAACAAGTGAAAAAAAGAAATTGACAATTGTTTTCATTTTTTCCCCCAAAATTGAAAGGCCCGCCTCATCCCAAGCCCAATAACAAATCAGGTCTGGACAGTCCGGTTGTCCGAATTTGTCCGGACCCGAATTTGCCTCCAAATTCGGACAACCCGGACCCGGTTCAGCAAACCCGAACCCGACCTGGTTTGAATCCGGACATGTTCGAATGTTCGGATTTCAAATCCGGACATAAAAAAAGTGTCCATACTCGATTTTTTTCGGGCTGGACAAATTCGGGTATTCGAGTTGGATAATTTTTTGCCAGCCCTAGCCGTGCGGTAGGCCCAAAGGGCGTCATGAAGTTTATCTGCCCAGTCCTTCCTTGATCTTGCAACCGTTTTCTCCTAAATAGACTTGATTTCATGGTTGAAAACTTCCACCTGGCCACTGGTTTAAGGGTGGTAGCCAAGTCCATACTTATGGTACACTCTATACTTCTTTAGTAAGGTCTCCAGCTTCTTTTTGATGAAGTGTGTCCCATTATCATTGATTAGCACCCTCAGGACTCCAAATCGAGGAAAAATGATCCTCTTAAATAACTTAGCCACTACTCTTGAGTCATTAGTTGTAATACCCCGACCCTTTGCGGTCGCAGATCTTGCCAGGAACAGTTTCAAGGATCGTCAACTGGCCACAAAAATCATCATAAGCCTTTTCGGTGTGCTTCGTTCTCACTCACACGCTGCATGGGAAACTTTTCAGGAGATCACCCATCCCAAAATTACTCTCCAGCAAGCAGGCTTAACTATGGAGCTCTTGAAGGTGAGCATCCTGAAAAGAAAGGTGTACCTTTGGTGATAAGTAGTCACCTCGATCCTTTTAAGTCACACTTGGGGTGTTACATTAGTAGGGCTAGCTACTGTCACTACCCACTTGGAGACATAATCCACTGCAACTAGGATATACTTGTTACCCCTCGAAGACTGGAAGGAACCCATGAAGTCAGTGCTCCAAATATCAAAAATCTCAACTTCGAGGATGAAGTTAAGGGGCATCTCATTCTTTCTTGATAAATTTCCCATCCACTAGCAGTGATCACATAAGCGAACATATACATAGACGTCCTTGAAGAGTGAGGGTCAAAAGAACCCAGGTTGGAGGACCTTAGTTGCAGTCGTGGAGGTGCTCGCATGTCCTCTGCATGGAGAGTCGCAATGATGAGAAATCAGACTCTGAATCTCCTCTTCGGGGAGGCAACGCTTATAGATCCCGTCATTACGCAACTTATAAAGAAAAGGTTCCTCCCAAAAATAATGATTGATATCATAGAAGAATTTCTTCTTGTGATGGGAGGACAAGTCATGCGGCACGACTCCCAAGGCTAGGCAGTTTGTAATGTCAGCAAACCAAGGGGCCCGTCCTGAGGAGATAACCAAGAGATGCTCGTCAGGGAAAGCATCATCAATGGGGGCATCATGACTCTCAACAATGAGCCTAGAGAGATGGTTAGCAACGACGTTTTCTACCCCCGCTTTATCCTTTATCTCCAAATTGAACTCTTGCAGGAGTAGAACCCACCGGATGAGGCGAGGTTTCACATCCTTCTTCTCAAGAAGATGCTTGAGTGCAGAATGGTCAGTGTACACGATGACCTTGGAGCATAGGAGGTAGGGTCGAAACTTCTCCATTGCGTACACGATCGCAAGCAACTCCTTTTTTGTCGTTGTGTAGTTCTGCTATGCATCATCCAGTGTTCCACTAGCATAGTTGATCGCCACTGGCTTCTTATCTCTTCTCTGTCCTAAAACTGCTCCAACTGCATGATCGCTTGCATCACACATGATCTCAAAAGGGAGATCCCAATCTGATGGTTATATGATGGGGGTAGAAACCAGTGCCTATTTGATCCTGCAAAAAGTCTCATGGCACTCATCAGTAAAAACAAATGGGGCATCTTTGGCAAGAAGCTAAGTTAGAGGTTTAGCGAGTTTGGAGAAGTCCTTGATAAAGCGGCGATAAAA
>NCQT01061905.1:3454-20383 GCA_002740465.1 Stenocereus thurberi
TGTCAGCCCCCCTTTTAAGTTCCGAAAAATCCAACTGGATTTTCTAAAACTCTATTCTTTAGGTTCCCCTTCCTTCAAACTTATTAATAAGGTGTGGTATCTTAGCTGAGTGGGTACTAGGTAAGAGAGAAAGAGAGAGAGAGAGATGTGAAGGCATGAATTTTTTGGTCCATAGTCTGGAGAACCAATCTCGCGAATCATGAAATCTAATCAACTCATCCATTGTATTCCTCACCTGAATCCTCAAGATTTCCCCCTTTTTCTTTTTAAGAAAGGAAAAAAAAAAGAAAAAAAAATAGAGCTTGAATCACTCGACCATGACCATAATTCTCTGCCCAAATTTCAACCACATTACCCCAAGATGTTGGTTTGATTCTAACTAACACTCTACTGTAAACCATGATGGTCAAATGAAATGGGACTTGTTCGTGGAAGGCACTGGAAGCTTCTTCCCTTTTTTTAATGTGCGGCAAGACCCACTAATCAGATGCATATATACTTTCCATGTTTGATAATACCATGCAAACCTTTGTTGTTTTTTTTTTTGGGTGGTATATTGTCTTTTTCCCCCGTGGACGAGTGCCCAGAGCTGAGACTCGCCTTGTCCTATGCAAATTTTGCTTATATTCTTCCTGTTTTTTCATATGCTTCATGTAGGGAATTATGTAGGGGCTATTTGAGTAAACCAACTCATTATTGGTCTTGAAAGTTTCTTTTTCACAAACTTTTTTTGTGCCCTTGAATTAATGTTTTCTACCCTTTTTTAGGAAATCATTGAAATCGTTTCTTATTGTAGATTCGATTTTTTTGTAAGAGAGTCCCTCACTTAATCTACTTGAAATTGACCTCGATTTCTTCTAGTCACGACTCCACCAACTAGATCGCAAAGTGAGGTCGACTTTTAAGACAAGGAATCATTTCTCCTTGTAGATTCGATTCTTCGCATAAGATTCCCTCACTTAATCTTTTTGGTGTGGACTTTGATTTCTTCTTTCTTGCCACGCCTCCTCCAATTGGATTGGAAAGTGAGGTCAACTTTTAACGTAAAGAGTCATTTCTTCTCGTAGATTCGATTCTTCGCGCGGACTCCCTTACTTAACCTTTTTAGAGTTGCCTTCTTCCTTCACCATGGTGTATTTTTTGGACTCATCCTCAAATCCCAAGAAGCCAGCTCTTTTAATCTTGGATAGAGAAGATGATCCAGTTGAAGGGGTAACTCTCCGCTTGGATATGCCAACGCCCCTACCATCTGGACGCTCTTTACTTCATAACTGCCTTGCATATTTGTGTTGGAGTGTAGAATCTACTCATGACATACAAGTTTAGACGGAGTCATCTCATCTTCAAGAGTCCTAAAGCTCAGCTCGCCATTATTTATATCTTCAGCTCCTTCCTAAGAAGCAGCACCCTTACTTCGACATCGCATTACGGATGGGACGCTGTCCTGGGGCAATGTTTCACCTTGCTTCTCTAACAACTTATTCATACCATGCTATTGGGAGTGTCTCGAAGATGTTCTTGGATCCAACAAAGAGAGACTTATAGAATGGAGGCTTTATGGCAGACTGTATGTATCATTATTCTCCTACGACATGAGTCTCACCGTTTTTAAAGCATTCTGTGAATTGTGGTGCCATGTACCAACACGTTTTGCATAGAGAGGGGTGACATGTCAATCTCTTTATGGGATTTACGGAATATAAGTGGACTTCTAGCTGACGGTACTTACTACGAAGAAGTCATTCCATCTCCTAGAGAACTCTTTTTTGCGGGACGTGGAGATAATAACATTCCCGCGACGTGCTTGTTCCTATTCCCTGCATTCCATAGACTGTGCCAGGATGTTCATCGCATCGTTCAGCTTTCTGCTTCTGAATGGATACGCTTCTGGTTCCAAGGGCGGTAGATTTACACACACCCTCACAGCCATGACAACAAAAGGCGAGTTAAAGCTCCAACAAAGTTCCTATCCATCTGGCCTAGTTGCTCCTCGCACAAAGTGAATTAAGTGAGAGAAGGATCCTTTTGTGACACTCAATATTCCTGAGGCTCTAATAGAAGAAACCTACATTGCCGCCATTATTTCCTGTTGGTTGTGCTCCTTTGTGCTACCAAATGGAGCAGTGTGCTGTATTCGCCCAACTGTGTTCATAGCTATAAGCAAACTTGCTCACGGGGAATGTCTAAACCTAGTAATTCCTACCTTGGCCAGCATTTATTGGGGGTTGAATAAAATTTGTATGGTTCAGAGCTTGAATAAGTTGCAAGTTATTTTCCCCATTCACTACGTTTATGGATGGTTAGGGACTTACTTCACAACTTATTTTGATCATTCTCATCATCGACATAGCCATCCTAAGATAGTGAGGTTCTCAGGTAAAAAGATGAATCGGACCCCTGACGTATAAGAAGCTTGAGAGCAATTGAAATGCAAGGATCCGTCTATCATGTGCTCTAATGCTCTGATGAAGGATACATCGATAACCTTGATTAACACCCCAGAATTTATCCCCAAGTTAGAGAATATATTTGATTTGCCTCGTTCTAGGCTTTTGACATTGTGGCAAGGAAGAACAATTGTGATTGAGCTGTACTTCCCTTACAAATTTGGGCGACCATTTGGCTTTTATTGAGATGTACTAAGTGAGGCACGAATGAATAACCGGGAAGGCACCTCACAGGACGTAGCTCGCTACTAGTTCAACTTGATGGAACACATAACAAGGTCCAGTGTGACAATTCCTACTCCCCTTGATAAGGAATCTACACTGGTCACTATGGCATATGCTAGTTGGTGCGATCTTCACAGGGTGATCTTTTCTCTCAAGGGCCTAAGTATCCTAGAAGCAACATTGTGCAACCACAGAGAGCTTCTAAAGTTAGAGTTGCTGATAATGCATCTGCCCTAGTTGTCACTTCTGGAAAAGCAAGTGCACATAAGCCAACCATGCAGCACCATAATGAACATGCCCTATCCCCAGCTGAGCTTAGAAAAAAAGGAGGTGATAATTCCTCATTGGGAGCATACGCATCTTCTCAGAAAAGCAGGAGTTGCTCGCCTGGGAAAGAAAAGATTGGAGCCTTAAGAGGCTTAGGTACCGGAGCCTTTGTTAGTATAGCGAAGAATTTGTCAGGTTCGAAGAGCAAACCAGGCAGTGTAATTAAGCTGCCTAGCTCAAGGACAAGTCTAATAGTGCGACAAGTTCACGAAAATCAAAGTGCAAACCAAAGGGAGAGGTGTATCTTGTTATCCTGCCCCCTTTCCCCTTATTTTCTCCCCCATTTTGTTGTTGACATAACCTCCTTTTAATGTAGGGATATACTGTCAAAGTCGGAGACAGACTTAAGGTTGCATTCGGTGACAAAGATAATGAAGCCACCTTGACTGTGCTAGCTACTAAGTCATCTCAGGATGGTTTCATTGAGATAATGGCATCACCAGTGAAATAAATAAATCATTGTCAATTGCCTACTCCCTCTATTTCAACCTCCTTCCCTAGGAGAATTTCTTCTAGTGTGTTTAATGATCTGGCCTTGAGTGTGAAGCGGAGTTTTCAGCAACACTGCAAAAGTTTATCCCAAAGACAGAAGATAACATTATAAACATTCACTAAGAAGCTGAGCAAATATATGAAGCCTTATCATCCTTCCAAGCAAATTATTTAGGGCTGAAGAATAGTATCCAGGCATATCTGAACGAAGTCGGGTAGTACCTAAAGTTGAAAGCCCAATTAGAAGGTTAGACTCTTATCGAAGATGTGCTAAACAAAGGAGCAGCCTTATTAGACAAACTTGGGGAGGCATGAGCTTCAATGGAAAAGGTTGGTACACAGTTTAACGAGGTAACTAATGCTATCACTCAAGCTGATAAGTAAAGGAAGTTTCTTGAGGCTTATCTTGAACGAGCAAAAGTGAATGAGATGGAATTGCAAGGCAAATTAGCAGAGACTGAAGCTTCACTGAAGAAAGCCAGAGATGGTGTATCTCTTCTTGAAAGAGAGGTTGCTGATTTGGATGCTACCCCTCAAGTTAATTTAGAAGAAACGGCTCAAGTTGTAACAGCAAAGGAACATATCCAAGAACTTTTAGGCACATAGGATACCTAGACTATGCTTAGTGGCTTTGTCCATGATTTTTCTTTCATGGTGTAACTCTTTTTCTTAGACTCAGTATAGTTCTTTGGAATTGATTTTTGTAATTAAGATGAATCTCTTAATTCTAAATTTATACAATAATATATAGCAATAGAAAGCAATCAAAGCCAACGAGTACCAATAAGTTTTATTCATTCTTTTTTTTTTAAACGTCTATATTTAGGAAATATGGCCAAGTTGCCTACATACCTAAAGGGAATGTAATTTCCTAAAGGATCAAGCCATACGTAGTTCAAGGACATAATTTTTTTTGTTTGTTTTGTTTTACCGCTCACAGTTTAGACTCTTACGGACTAGGAATATTACAAATGAATTTAACTTGAAAGAACAAGAGGTTTAGGCTCTTAGGAGCTTTACAACATTGAATTTCAAGGATAATAGCGCCTTAAGAATTTTTTGTTATGGGCCCCACACGCACTCCATCATCATCAACTATCTTGTAGGGTCCATTTCTGTAGACTTCTCTGGCCATATAGAAACCATCCCACTTGGAGGTGAATTTGCTTCCGGACTTGTGAGAGACAATGATCGGCCTCCTCACTACCCTGGTCTCTGATTTGAATCGAGCGTGGCCGAACCTTTTTGTTGAACGCCCTTGATAGACGAGTTTGATAGCATTCTAGCTTCTGTTGTGCCTGAAGTCTTCTCTCATCAAGGGCCTCTAGCTCAGCTAAGCGAAGACTATGGTTTTCGTCTTCTGTCAAACCTTCCCATATGACAATGTAGAGTGATGGGATTTGGAGCTCCAATGGTAGCAGGGCTCTAACTCCATACACCAAGGTAAAGGGGATCGACTATGCTGACGTCTTGTACGTGGTTCGGTATGCCCAAAGAGCTTCTCTTAGTCTTTCATGCCAATCTCGTTGAGACTTCATAGTAAGTTTTTGAGTAAGTTGCAAAGTGTTTTGTTAAAGACTTCTACCACGTCGTTTGCAGAGGCATTGTACATGGAAGACTTGTGTTGGACAAACTTATACTTCTCGCACAAGCTAGTCATCAGGCTATAGAAGGGTTTACCATTATCGATGATAATGTACCTAGGCACACCATATCGATAGATAATGTGGGTTCTTATGAAGTCGACCAGAGTTTCTTTTTTGAACTTCCTTAGTGGAATTGCTTCCGCCCATTTAGAAAGTAATCGGTGGCAGTCAGGATGTAGGAGTGACCAATAGATGGCTTCGGTGTGATTGGTCTAATGACATCGATACCCATGCCTCAAAAGGCCAAGATGCAACTGCTGGATGGAGCGGTTTTGGAGGTTGATGTATGAACTGATAAGCATCACACCTCTTTGCATAATTTATGTAATATTGCACCATAGTAGGCCAGTAGTAACTCATCCTCTTAATGCGATCATATAGCCTAGGCCCTTATTAGTGTGCTCCACACACACCTGAATGAGCTTTCGCCATCACTTGCTTTGCTTTTGCAAAAGCCAAGCATCGTAACCAAAGGCCATGAAAAGAGCGTTGCTAAAGTGTTCCATTGTAGTAAACGAAGCGTGAAGCTCTCCACTGTATTTTCGTCTTATGCCTTGAGTCACTAGGCAGTTTCCCGTGTTGTAAATACTCAATTAGAGGTTGACACCAGTCTTTTGCATTCGTCTGACGAACACATATCATGTTAACATCTTCCTCCGAGTCTGCATCATTGGGTGGGATAACCTAGTGGCTAAATACTAGGATAGTCATTCCTCGTTCTGCCCCCAGTGCCAACTGTGGCTGTGAGGCTTGCAAGTGCATCAGCCACCTTGTTAACACTCCTTGGCACATGTTCTAATTTGACTATGTCCAACTTGTTCAGCAATCGTAATGCATGCTTGTGATATAGGACAAGTTATTCTTTCTTAACCTCATACTCCTCAAGTAGTTGATTAATGATCAATTGCAAGTCGACATATATATTGAAGTCTCTAATCCCCATCTTAATAGCCATTCAAAGAACTAAGCTGAGCGCTTGGGATTCTGCCATATTGTTAGAGCATAATTGAGTAAGCACGAATGAATATGGGACTGTGTGTGTTTCAGGGGAGACAAAAACTATTCCTGTGCTAACGCCAGCACGTCCCGCTGCTCAATCGAAATACATTTCCCATGGAGGTAGGATATCAATGAAGAACACATCTTCCCATGGTGAATCGTTGTTTGGCTCCCAATTATCAAGAATTGGATGATCTGCTAAGAAATCTCCCAACACTTGCCCCTTAACCGCTCATTGTGATACATAGACAAGGTCACACTGCTTTAAAATTATAGCTTATTTTGCCAGCCGTCCATTTAAGATTGGCCTGGACAAGATGTACTTGATGGGATCGACTTTCAACATTACTTGCACTATATAGGCTTGCATTCAATGTCTGAGTTTCTGAATGAAAAAGATGAGCGACAAGCAGATCCTTTTGATGGGAGAATACTTTGATTCAGTGCTAACTAACGTACGACTTAAGTAGTACAGGGTGACTTCTTTTCCTTCCTCATTTTCCTATACACATAATGCTCCTCGGGATTTTTCTTGGGCTGCAATATGCAGTATTAGAGGTTTACCAGGGATGGATGCCCCCAACACAGGAGGATGGGACAAATACTGCTTTATTTTCTTAAAAGTCATTCGACATGACTCATCCTACTCAAACAGTGCACCCTTTTTCATGAGATAGCTACAGGGACGACAACGTCCTGCAAGATTTGACATAAATCTTTGGATATGTGCCAAGTGGCCTTGAAGTCCGTGGAGCTCCTTGAGATTCTTAGGCTCAGACATCTCTTGGATTACCTTGATCTTCGATTGGTCGATCTCAATTCCTCTGTGGTGAACGATGAAGCCCAAGAACTTTCTAGAGGTGATACCAAATGTTCACTTAAGTGGATTCATCTTCAATTGAGATCTCCATAAATGCTCAAAGATTAGAAGAAGATCTCATATATGGTCCGCCCTCTTTTTAGACTTGACCACCAAATC
Organism: Stenocereus thurberi; assembly: GCA_002740465.1. Lineage (NCBI taxonomy): Eukaryota > Viridiplantae > Streptophyta > Magnoliopsida > Caryophyllales > Cactaceae > Stenocereus > Stenocereus thurberi. The sequence continues at coordinate 10,570 of NCQT01061905.1, forward strand.
ATCAACATAGCACTCGACTTTTTTATGGAGCATATTGTCAAAAATTGTTTACATTGCCCTTTCTTAAGTTGCTCCTGCATTCTTAAGTCCCAAGGGCATCACCTTATAGCAAAAAATGCCTTTAGGTGCACAGAAAGCTATGGCTTCTTGATCTTCTAGGGCCATCTAATTCTGATTGTATCCTACGGTACAATCTACGTATGACAATGCTTCATGCCCTGTAGTTGAGTCGATCATGAGTTCTGTGACTAGCAGTGGGAAATTATCTTTTGGACAAGCATCGTTGAGATCCTGAAAGTCTACACAAATATGAAGCTGCCCATTTTTCTTCCTGATTGGCTCGATGTTTTTGATCCATATTGGGTAATTAACCTCGCGAATGAATCCTATCTCTATGAGTTGGTTGACCTCTTTTTCGATTTTCGGTACCAGCTCTAGGCGAAAACGTTGCTGAGGTTGCTTCATAGGTGAAACACCCTTTTTGATGGATAGGCGATGGACTGCGACCTTTGGATCTAACCCGGGCATCTCTTAATAGCTCTAGGCAAACACGTCCTTGTACTATGACAGGAGTTTAAAGTACTCCATTTCTGCTTCGGGTGTAAATGATGAGCTTACGTAGATAGGGCGAAGCTCTTCGTTGGTTCCAAGATTTAACTCTTTCAAATCATCAACTTTAGGCTGCGTCCTATCTTTGAGAGTCTCAGGAGTTTCTATCAGCTCTATCTCTGAGTCTGAGTTATCACATTTGCGGATTATGATATGATTGGAAGAAACTTCTTCTTTCTCCGTCTCCTTATTAGAGTTAGAGTTTTTTTTTGTTAACTTGTAAAGACCATAGTATGCCTTTATACTCTTAATGAACTGTCCGTCTTAACATCCAGACTAGAGAAATGCTTCATATGAGAAGGGATAGAGCTTTGTACTTCATTTATCGCTCCCAAGTGGCTAAATACAGAACTTTTCTCCTACTAAAGTTGTGAGTTTGAAGACTTTTCACTAGCTTTTATTTTGGCAAAAACTGAAGGCTTTGATTAGGGATCATCCTTGATTCTATTGAAAATAGAGATTTTATGATCTTTACCTTTCCCTATACGGGTGAATACTAACTGACGTTTTTTCAAAATGGATGATTGCAGCCTATTAAACACAGAGGGTTTTGGGTTAGGCGAAGCATTCTCATCTTCATTCTTGTCTACTTCTTTAGCTAAGATGTGTTAAATCACCAACTTCTTTTCCTTCTGTCGCCCAGAGATTCTAGCTTGTGTTGTGGCGTGAAACCAAGTCCAACTTTAGAGATGCATACTGAACCTGCTTGCTCTTGGATTTCCTCTGAGTTTCAGTAAGACCATGAGGTCTGGCTTCGACTACCTTTCTTAAGGTAGCTGGATTTTGAAAGTCATAAATAGCCCTTTTCATAAGCATGTATGCATCTGCGTCGAATCCCTCTTTGGTCCGTGTATGTGACATATCGTTCTCCTCTTTCAAGAAAGCCTTAGAAGAAGAGACAAACCCAAGAAGGGGGTGTTTGCTCACCTTTGGCTGGAACACCTTTTGTGTTGGCAATGTGACACTTCCTTTAAGGATACCCAAGCTTGCCTCATTAGCCTTCCTCATAATCTTACCTTCAACCTCTCCATTTACAACTCCATTAAAGGGCAATTCTTCCTCCTTACGACGGGATTTCGAAACATGCCTCAAAACTGGTGTCATGGAGTTTGTTGAAGCAACCACCTATCTTACAACTTGTTTAGCAGACCGTATTTCGCTAACTTGTTTATCGTCCTCTTTGCTGTGTTGTTGTTTCTCATCATCGTGCCCCGTTACCACCTGCGCATCCTTGGTAACTTTTGAGTCAACTTTACCTATGGAGGAAATTGTCAATATCATCATCTCTTTAGGTGCTGAACCTTCTTCAAAGAATGTAACACTGGCAAAATGTGACTCTGCCTTAGTAAATGGCCTAACATCACCATTAATCTTCCTTTCTCCTCCACGATAGTACTTGAGACATTGGTGGAGAATTAAAGCTACTATTCCATGCTCACGAAGCCTTGGGCATCCAAGCAATAGCTTGTAAGAAGTCTTAAGTCAATTACATGAAAGCTTGAAGATATTAATAGGCCTCCTATCATCAGTTCAAGGTGAATCATGCCGATCGCGCGCTAACTCTGTAGGATAAATCCTTGGATCACCATTTGACTCTTAGAAAGCTCTTCCACCATGGTCCCTAAGTCATTTATTGTAGACTTAGGCATGATGTTAGTAGCTGACCATCCACCTATAAGGATCTATTTGACTTTTTATTCCCTAATATAGCCAGTGACAAACATAGGTTAATCGTGAGGGTTAGAGCCCAGTAGTAGGTCATCATTGGTAAAAGTGATAGCAGTGTTATAAGCAGCTTAATAAGCTACAATTTTTTTTAATTGATTAGCCAACATCTTTTACCTTGTCAACACAAACTTTAAGGCAACAGCAACATGTTGATGTATCTCTTCTGGCAAGTTAAAGATTTACCTCTAATCCTGACATAATCGTAATGTCTCTAAAATAATTAGAGTCTCATCATCATCTTTTGGAGGTTTCTTTAACCTTTCTTCCTACTCATCTTCCTTGTCCTCTAGCTCATAACATGAAGTCTTGTTAACAGTGACCATTTTAAAAAAATCCCACTCGAAAAAATTCCTCCAGGGTAATAGCAACAAGTGGCTCCTGCTCGAGTAGATCGATAGGTTGAGTTTCCCGTCTCTTGTTTGTTTTTGGCTTTTTCTTACTTTTTGCACATCGAGGATTCTTCCTTCTACCTTGTCTTTTTCTTCGACGAAGGCGTAGCGCCTGAGTGTTCAACCATAAATTATGATATTTTATCCTCTTTTGTTGTCTAATATTTGCTCGAAATAAGTTATTAATTAGGATTTTAATATTGTTTTGTTTATTTTATAGGAATTGGTAAAATTGTGGAAAAGATGAATAATTAGCTCAAGCGAATTTTGGATCGAGCTAAAAAGGAGCAAAGGAAGCAGACAGCCCCATTCGCTATAGGCCCGGTCCGGCTGCCCACCCCTCCTCCTTCTCTTCTTTTCCCATTTTCTTTCTCTTTCACGGGTTGGGCCTCGTACCCTTCCAGTCCGCGGCCACAGCATGCCTCACCTTCTCTTTTCTTTCTCTCTCTTTCTTTTTCTCTCTCTGGGCCGGCCCACACGATCCCTCCTTCCCCGTCCTTCTTTTGTGTTTTGTTTCTCCCTCTAGAGCTTGTATTTGTGAGCCCGTTTTATTTCGTAGACCCAGCCCTCTTTCCCCATATTTCTTGTCCATTTACACAACATGTGTTGGATGCGTGATGCCCCTCAACCCTTCTTCTTCCTCCTCTTCATGCCTCGACACAGAGGTTTCCGAAAAGAATAGAACAGGGCCCTTTTCTTCATCTTCCTCCCGCCATAGCCGTTACTCCTTTTCTCTCTCCTCCTTCATTATCCATCATCATTGCCATCATCAAACCGTCGGTTACAAGGATTGATTGAACAGCAACTGAAGGGGTTGAAGGTTGGCGTTTTGGTGAGCTTCAAATGGGGGGGTCGAATTGCAGAGCACATAACAGAGGGTAGCATATTAGGGTAGCAAAAAGTAGAGATAAAGGTAGTTTTTTTTTTTTTTTAAGGAATTAAACTTTGGGTTGTTGTTTTCTTTCACTTCTTTTCAATTCAAGATTTGGGCTTTAGTCCTTAGTAATATACTGTGTTCATTTCAGCCATAGATTACATATTTAAGATCGAAATCGTTCAATTTAGATTCTAATCATTTAAGTTCACTTTTCCTGCTTTGAATGGGTATGCTCTACTGCTTTTGGGTTCGATTGCTTTGCTGTGTGCCTGTGTTCACTTCCCTCTGCTTCGTTTATTTAGGTTCATGAATAATTGCGGTTAAGTGTTGGTGGGTTGAAATTATTTGCAGTTTGGTGCATCTTAGTTTGGCAAGATTCTTTGCAAAGTATAGTATGACTCACAATTTCATGAATTATTCTTGTTTATTAAGTCTATTAATTTGTGGAATAACTTGACCTTGGAGTTGGTTAGTTTAGCATCTAGTTTTAATTTAGTTTAGAATTTTTGATAACCTAATTTCACAACCATCTCTGATGATGATATCTGTGATTCCTACAATGATAACTGCATACTTGCGGAAAAATCACAACAAGTTTTTAGCGCTGTTGTCGGGGATGACGTAGTGAAATTAGGTTGCGTAGTCGAGTGTAATTTAGTTGTTTGAGTCGTTTTCGTTTTCATATTCTTGATTTTAGTTTAGATTTTATCGTTTTTATGATTTGAGTCAGATTTTGATTTTGTTTTTTATTTAGTGTTAATTTAATTTTTATGCATCTTGATTATTTCCCTATTGAAAATTCTAATTGGTTTAGTTTTTATGCAGAAAAAAAAACAAGAGCAAAATCAAAAAAACAAAAAGAATAAACCAGTGTAGTTTATTTCCCATTTTTAGAATCTATTTCACGCAATTGGGCACTTCTAGGGTGCATTTATCTGTTCTGGTATTTTTCCTAGATTCTCCATTATTTTAAGAGTTTGCGTGAATTTTTCTAAAATTTTTAGAATTGTGTAGATTTTTCTGTGATTTTTGGAATTAATATCCTATTTGTATATTTCTGCACTATTTGGGAGCAGAAAAAAATCCCAAAAAAACATATTTATGTTGCCTATGGTAGTCTTGAGTTTCCTATATATAGAGTTCTAATTTTAGGAATTTTATTTTTAGCTTTAATGTTGCTTTAGGTTTTTGATTTAAGTGGTGTACATGCTTTGTGTGTGTGCTTCTTTTTTATTTTTTGTATTAGGTTACTTTTTGATGTTTGAGTCTTTTTGGTCTTTCTTTTCCTTTGGTCATATGGTTTTCTTTTGCTAGTTTATTTTGTTAACTTAATTATTTAGTTGTCTTGTTTTAGTTTTCATCATTAGTTTCTAGAGTCATTGTTTTTCCTGTTACTTTTTCTTTCAATAATTGAAAAACAATATCCAAAAGAAAAGGAAAAAATTTGAAAATCCAAAAAATTAAAAAATTCTAAGAATTGAAGAAAAAAGGGATTCAAGAATGCTAGTTTTCGATTTCCCACAATTCGAGCGTGAACCTTTTAGAGTTATTTAACGTGACTTAATGATGATCGTGCTCAATTGATTCAAAATTTTGAAAAATGAAAAATTTGTGAGGTCATCGCTGTGGGTCTAAATTCTGCATCTAAGGGTTATGCTGAGTGTAATTGCCCTAGAGATTTAATAGCATTATTATCTAAAACTCAATATGAGGTCTGAGATCTCTTTGAAAAATTAGCTTGGGATACTTATGAGCTTGATCAAGCTAAATAGAATTTTGGGTACCCAACTCATGGTGAGTATGTTTTCCCCATTAGTCCTTACCCTCATGATCACTTTTTAGATTCATATGCCCCATCTTACCCTTGTTTGCCTCCTGCTTTCTGTGATTATTGTGAGTCATCCGCTCATGATGCTTGTGATTGCCCATATCGTGATTATGTTGATGCTACTTGTGCAAGTATGGAACAGAAGATAAATGATATGACTGGTAGAATGTGAGAGGTCATGCAAAAGAGAATTACTGAATATTCTCAATGTTTTAATCAAAGTAGGGAGAATTATGATGAGCCTGACTCTAGTTTAGGATCTCCTAAATTAGCCTTTATGATGAATTTGAGCCCTCTTATCTTGCCAGGCCTAACTTGAATAATGTCATGCCTTTGCCTAGTCTAGAACAAGAGAATGACCTCCTTACGTCTCTATCACCTGATCTTGCACCCCACGCTTGCTCACCTAAGGATGTTACTGAAGATGTCCTAGTTTATGCCTTCCCACCCGTCCTTTTTAATGACTCTTGTGAGTTTGAGGTGGATGAACAATTTGACACTGCTAGTGAGTTAGATATGAGTGTCCAGTCTGAAATTGAGCATTATGAGATAGATGAGTCAGAAGAAGCTAAATTTCAGGAGACATGTGTGGAGGTAATTGAGCCCACTATTTTGGACTTTAATGATGAAATTCTTTCTATAGAATATGAATCCTTTTCATATGGATTGGATGTCCCTATGGGTTTGGATATGGACCTATGTGTTGAGTATGAGATATTTTCTTTTGATCTCATCCTTATTGACCTCCTTTTTGAATCTCACAGGTCTAAATTTGTTGAGTCTGAGGCCATTGTCACTTAAAATTTTGCTTTAGGTCAGACTCTTGTGCATATTGAATTTAATAAACTTGTGGACTTTGCAGCCACTATTTTGCCTAGGCCGCTCATTCATGATGATATACTTTCTAGGCCAATGACCTACCGACTGGATAGTNNNAGTTACATCTGCCTATTTGATGTTTGGGCCCCTACATTGGATAAGCTGAAATGGGGCCTTGCTTGTGCTTCATGAACATGGTGGATGTGCTCTTTCTGGATCTAACTCTATATACTGTTTCTATATTATTGAGAGTTGGTCTTCTGTGTTTGATAAGCTACTAGTGCTCTAATGGGTTTTTATTTGAGTAGCAATTTTCATGTTAATATGGAGTGATTGTTGCTTCATGGGCCTCCATCAAAGCAAATTTCAGGAGTGCTATAGCTTGGATGTACTTGTGCACCTGACCTAGTATAATCATTCCTTTTTTTCTTTTCTTTTTATTTTCTTTTCTTTGTATACATTTGTGGTTGTCTTTTATTTTTGTTTTCTTTTTGAGTTTTAAAGTCATGTCCTTTTTCCTTCTTTTCGAATCCTAATCTTCTTTTTGTATATTTGTTTTTCTTCTTTGTTTTTGGTTGTTTGTTTTTTTCCACTCCCAGTGAGGACATTGTGAGATTTAGGAGTGGGGATGGGAAAACCACGTAGATTTAAAAAAACAGAGTAAAAAATTAAAAATCCAGAAAGATTTTTGTTTTGATTTTTATGGAAGCTTCATGCTATTCTGATCAGCTTAAATCCCCTGTAGTTTGACTTTCAGCTTGTATGTAAGCGTGATACGCATGATAGATCTCCATCCTCAGTGTGTCATTCTAAGCCCTAATTATAACCCTAATTGTGCATTATCGATGTGTAATTCAATCCTTATTTATACTATCATCATTATCTTAAGGTCTTAGTCTTCCATGATTGGCTCTCCTACTTGTCCTTGGCATGATTACTTTGGTTTTTGTTTGCATTCTAAATAAAAAAACGAAAAAATGATAATGAAAAAAAGAAGGAAAAAAAAGAACTGAAATAAGATTTGAAATGACAAGTATCCCGTTGAGGCATGCGCTACTGGATGTTACCCTTTGAGACATGTGCTACTAGGTGTTACCCTTTGAGGTAATACTGCTGTTGAAAAAACTCACTTTCTATGTTAATAAGTCAATAATGCAGTTTGTGTCAGTCAAGTGGGATTGAGTTTGATTCTGGTAGACCTAAGCTCTAGGATGATGAGGCACTTGCACACGAGCACTGGGATGGATTCAAAGTCTTAATGCACAGTGGAGTGAAAAGTTAGTGCTTTGATATCATCAATAGGGTAGAGAGCCTTGATGAGTACATTTTGTTTATATGCAGGCCAATATCTTTGCTGCATGGGTGATTTGGTTAATTAGAATGTGCACAGTCTTTTCCATTGTATATTTATGTTTGTATATCCAAACTATTTTTCTGTTTTTAGCTCTCTTTTTCTTTTTCTTTTTCTTTTTTAGATTTTGTGGGTATATCTTCTGCAAATCTTCACAAGACCTTACCGGTACACTAGAGGTACCCTAGGGATTTAAAGGGCTTATTGCACATGCTAAATGCAACCGTGATTCCTACGTGAGTTAGGATTTTATTTTTTAAGATTTTTAATTTTCTTTTACTCGAGGATGAGCAAAACTTCAGCGTGGGGGTATTTGTTCAACCATAAATTACGATATTTTATCCCCTTTTATTGTCCAATAATTGCTCAAAATAAATTATTAATTAGGATTTTAACATTATTTTGCTTATTTTGTAGGAATTGGTAAAATTGTGGAAAAGATGAATAATTAACTCAAGAGAAGCTTTGGATGAAGCTAAAAAGGAGCAAAGGAAACAGACAGTCCCATTCGCTACAGGCCTAGTCTGGCTGCCCACCCCTCCTCCTTCTCTTCTTTTCCCATTTTATTTCTCTTTCACGGGTTGGGCTCATACCCTTCCAGACCGCGGCCCAAGCGCGCCTTGCCTTCCATTTTCTTTCCCTCTCTTTCTTTTTCTCTCTTTGCGCTGGCCCACATGATCCCTCCTTTTGCATTTTTTTCCTCCCTCTCTGGCCTATCTTCGGGAGCCCATTTTATTTCGCAGACCCAACCCCATTTCCCCATCTTTCTTCTCCATTTACACAACATGTGTTGGGCACATGATGCCCCTCGACCCTTATTCTTCCTCCTCTTCATGCCTCGACACAGAGGCTTCCGAAAAGAACAGAGCAGGGCCCTCTTCTTCATCTTCCTCACGCCATAGCCGTTACTCCTCTCTCCTCCTTCATTATCCATCATCATTGCCATCACCAAACCATCGGTTACAAGGATTGATTAAAGGGCAACCGAAGGGGCTAAAAGTCGGCATTTTGGTGAGCTTCAAATGGGGGGGTAGAATTGCAGAGCACACAATAGAGGGTAGTAGATTAGGGTAGCAAAGAGCAGAGATAGAGGTAGTTTTTTTGGGATTAAATTTTGGGTTGTTGTTTCCTTTCAGTCCTTTTCAATTCAAGATCTGGGCTTTAGTCCTTAGTAATGTACTGTGTTCATTTCAACCATAGATTACAACTTTAAGATCAAAGTCGTTCAATTTAGATTCTAATCGTTCAAGTTCACTTCTCCTGCTTTGAATTGGTATGCTCTGCTGCTTTTGGGTTTGATTGCTTTGCTGTGTGCCTGTGTTCGCTTTCCTCTGCTTTGTTTGTTCGAGTTCATGAAATAATTGCGGCTAAGTATTGGTGGGTTGAAATTATTTGCTGTTTTGGTGCTTCTTAGTTTGGCTAGATTCTTTCCAAAGTATAGTATGACTCACAATTTCATGAATTAATCTTGTTTATTAAGCCTATTAATTTGTGGAATAACTTGACCTTGGAGTTGGTTAGTTTAGCATCTAGTTTTAATTAAGTTTAAAATTTTGATAACCTAATTTCACGACCATCTCTAAGGGCGACATTTATAATTCCTACGACGATAACTGTATACTTGCGAAAAAATCACAACACTGAGCTTGTTTTAGATTCCTTGGCCTTCTTCGAGTGACGAGTGTCCATCCTTCTTCATCCTCAACGAGAGTAAGATTGGTCTCCACCACTAGTCCTTGAACCATTAAGGAGACAATGATCGATTCCAGGCTTCCAAACTGAATGCTAAATAGTTCTTCTCTTTAAGAGGCAATTACGCTACTCTCCCTTTGCTCACGAGATCAGTAGGCCTTTGCTGCCGTGATAGAGGAGAGTACTCCACTAGAGCGAAAATATGATTGGTCCCGTGGAGTCATCTAAATCTAATATGATCTTCCCATTCCTAGCCAGCTACATAGTATGTTCCTTTAACGTGATGCACTTTTCGAGATGATTGTTAATGACTTGATGATGGCGATAGTACTTTGGGTCAGTTGTCCTTCTAGCCTCTTTAGGTAGCTTTGGTGCAGGGAGTTCAATACTCCTATTCTTAAGCAAATCATCTAGCATATCTGACAAGTCCGAATCAGGAAATGAGTATTACTTCTCTTGAAGCTCCTTGAATGTTGGTCGCTTCCTTCTTAAATTCATATAGGTTCCTCAGCAGAAGTGTC
>NCQT01061925.1:2520-12607 GCA_002740465.1 Stenocereus thurberi
ACATGGCTTAACTACTACGTTTGACCAACATGTTCTAACCTGATCCATTACCAACCCAATTTAAACTTGATCCAAACACGAAACATCTGTGACGTTCAACCATACACCATAGCGACAAAAGCACATATACAGTCGCTACCAGAGCAAAACTTCCACATTCATTGTGCCGGCAGCCCTAGCATAATCCATAGTGACTAATTCAGGCCATAGTTTCAGCATAGAGATGTATAGTAGGTGGAAAAATAGTGCACATAGTCCGAGGTACTAATGACCCACATAGTTTATCACAGCGAGGACAATACTCTTAGAGTGGTGAGGCCATCGAATGGGTCACCTGAGAGCCATTACTTCATGCAGTCTTACAAATCTTGCCGGACAACTGCAGACTGTGATTGCAGGTTGAGAAACAGCGTGATCAATTATAGCGCTTCACAGTCACTGAAAATTACAGATGTAGACTACTAACTCCACAGTTCTGCCAGTAAGATAAGTTCCAGGGCCTAATAGTTGCATCAACAGAGCTGTGGGGTGAGGATCCCGCCCATCTAGACTCTTCATTTTACCCTGACATGCCCGCGTTAAATACACAACATTGAACACTGATACAACACGTGTGCCCTCAAAATAGGCTATAAGAAAGCAAGATTTCGCTAAAAAAGCCAATTCCAACAGTAGGACACAAATCTGCACTGGGCACTCAAGCAGAGTTCAACATAGCTGGGAAAGAACAAGGCATCCAGCTCCACCAATTCTCATTGTTAAAGGGCATAAAACCGATCAGGCTCTGAATTCTCCAACTCTGAGTGGTACCACGAATTAGACCCACTTCTCCTTGCACTTTTCTCTTTTTTCTTCAGGGACCGAGTTCGCTTAGATTTGACCACATAGTAGGTCATCGTGCCAAGGACGCCCACCATCATTGCACCACCAACTACTGTGACAAGTAATGCAGCCCACTTATATTTCCGTCCAACAACTATATAAGAGGAAGCCATGAAAGCCACGGAAGTGCAAACTGATGCCAACCACATCAACTTATTGATAATTTCAACAACCCTTCTCTCTGCTTTGGTCTCACCTCTCACAAGTGTGATCTGGACAACCACAACAGCCAAAGATGTAAAAAGGGCAATGGCATTGAAGATGAAGAAAATTTTGAAGGAAGCAGTATTTGCAGCAACAGCCACTCCACTATCCGAATCACCACCAGGGACCGTGAAAATGGACGCAAAGGCAACTGTGGCAAAAAGGACAGCCACAACCGTTACAGAGTTAGTAGCATTGTTTATCCCTTCTCTGTGGAGTTTCCTTAGCTCTTTACCAATTACACTGACGTTTTTGTTTGTTCTCCTAGTCTGTTCGAGCTGGAGGTGGACATCTTTCTTAATTTGGCTAACAGTTTTTCTCAGCTCATCCCTAGGTTGGTTCAGTTCATTAGCCCTGAGAGCATTATTGCGGACAAGACAGTCCTTGATCTCTGCAGATTCTTCAGAAAGGGGAAGCTCCTCAGCTATGTCAAGAGCGGTTTTGTGCTGACTATTTAGAACATTAACATTGATGTCTGGAAGCAGTAACAGTTCATTCACTATCTGCACACAGCAAAGAAAGTTTAGACAACAATTTTGACAAGTCACTAAATCAATGCCAGTAGCCGCCACCAATAAGGATTAAAACTTCAAACAGTGAAAGACTTCTGTATAAGCTTCAAAACATACGCAGAAAATCAAAATAGTAAGACAATAGCTCTATCTGCAGCTGCAAGTGACATCACACCGAACGCTATCATGAACTAACCACTGAAGCAGCCGGAAGCCATTCTATAGAGTGTCATGACCGGGGAAAATGTAAATATTACAATGGAAAATGACAACAATGTGCTTATATACCTATCATGACTCCCCGGATTGCCAAACACAACTAGACTCATAACTCAAAAAGGGTTACCTAATAAGACATAACAGGGGCACGCAACACCAACTTCTGTCTTACATACTGATATGGTAAGCTCAAGAAGCACCATTGGATACCATACATATAAGCATCATGCAAAATCTGCCATAAAATAGACTGAATAAAGAGTACAAATAATACTGACAGACCATTCACAATATCCTGCAATTATAAACTTATAAGATAAGAAGAGTTTATAAAGCAGCTAGAACTAGTGCAAAACCAGCATATCTTTTATAACAAAATACGCGTTTCCTAGGTGTAAGGTTGCCAGGAAATCATCAAATGCAGAAGAGATTTAGCTACTAGTCATTACTGGACATAATCGCTTAGAAAACACATTGATTATCAAGGCACTGAGGTTCAATAGGCATAGAGGGAATGAAGAAGCTAATGGGAAAACAATACCTCTGCACGCTTCTTCCTGGTAGCAACATGCAAAGCCGTGTTCCCAAACTTGTCTGTGCGCATAACAATACCAGCATCTGCCTCAAGAAGCGCCCTCACGACCTCACAGCTAACTCCTTTCACAGCCATGTGCAAAGCAGTCTGACCTTTCCTATCAGTCTTCCTAGCCAACATGGGATCTTTATCAAGCAATGCTCTAACAATGTCGACATGGCCCTGTCGCACAGCAAAGTGCAGTGCATTCTTCCCGTTGGATTTACACAACTCCACAAGACTGCTATCCCTTGAAAGTAGTTCATTAACTATAGCTGTATGCCCTCTTGTTGCTGCAGATATTAGAGGCGTTGCATTTGATGGTCCTATAGTCTTTATTAACTCAGGATCATGGTCTAACAGCACCTGAACAATTGCTGCAACAAGTAAAATGCAATAAATGACCTACCCCATAAATGGCATTGGCAATCATGTTAGCTCAACAGATTTCATACTATATGGAGATAAACTGCGTTGCCACCAGCTAATAATTTTCTTAGCACATTGATGTTTGAGATTTTAGAACGTAAGCCAGCCAAGCAACTTGACATAAAAGGCTCCTAGCTTCGAAGGATAGACTGGATCTTGGACGACTTAGATAACCTTGGCATCATATCATTCAGTATGACACACGAAAAGAGGCTTACATTTATTAATTCACAGCAGAATGGTATTGAATGGAACTCCAACAAGTTGTAATATCTTTGTAATAGGAGCAAATATACTTTGAAAAATACTGCAAACAAAGAACAATGGTTCTCCAACCTCACTTCCAATAGCAGATAGATTAGAGATACTACACAAAAGTACTTCTTTTTACTACACATAACATACCACTGCCACGATGCCTCTTATGAGGCTCTAGCAACAAATGTACGTATCCTAACCTCAACTAGTTGTTTCCACCAAACCATTTATTGGAACATCCCAATATCCCATACTCTGAAACTTCACAATTTTAACAAAAAATTCAGACAGAACATTTGATGTAGTCTAATATCATTCTAAGCTGAAATCTTCCACAATAGTGACTCTTTCAACTCTGTAGAACATGGACATGCATCAAAACATAAATAACTCTTACAGACAGTAAACCAAAAAATCCAGTCTAGACCAACAAGCTATAAGAGAAGTTGAGCTAGTTACCAAGGTGTCCTTGATTAGCAGCAACATGCAAAGGATCAAACCCTGATCGGTTCTTTTGCTTAAGTGTCTCTTTATTAGCATAATTTAGCAGCTCCTTCACCACCTCAAGATGACCCTTTTCAGCGGCGGTAAAAAGCGCAGTCTCCCCCAACTCATTAACTTCATTAACCACCAGGGCCCTGACCTCAGCAGCCTCAATTTCAAACTCAGCACCACTAAGACTGTCCCCTATCTGAGAATTGATATCCTCACCCAAAATCTGCTTCACAGCCGCCAAATCACCACGTTGAGCAGCCAAATGCAGCTCGGTGTCATTGTGGCGGCCAGTGACCTGCTTCACATACTTCTTCCGTCCTGCTTGATCGATGCGTTTTCCAGAATTCGATAGTACCAAAGCAGGTGCAGTACTGGAGGTTGGTGATGGAGAAGGGGATGGCTCCATAGCTGCTCGGTTTGGTACAGCAGATGGAGAAGGGGATGGCTCCATAGCTGTGCGGTTTGGGACGGGTATGATATGACCCATCTCCAGATCTTTTTCTCCTTCTGCAAAATAAGCACATCACTGAATTACTTCCTTGTAGTTTATCAAAACAATTCATGAGGTCTGGGTTTACTCTTCTTCTTTATCCTTTTTTGTCCTGAGGAAGGGGGTCAAAAATGTCCATATCTGCATAAGTTGGTCTATAATTCTTATTTTGCATTGCGTTCATCGTGATTGGCACAATGAGGTCCAAATATCAGTCTAGATGAATATCAATATTGAATGGATATCCATTAATTTTGGTATATATGACTCCCCAGCAACTCAAATTCAACATAACCTTTTTGCAGAATACAAATTTAACTACAAATATTGTCAATAGACTTCCTAGAACTTAGTTTTTCTCAACATACAGATCTGCGCCCTGGTTTGTCATTGGAATTTCACTTTCTAATAGTCACGACGAACAAAATCCCCCTTTGGTTCCGTTTCAAATTGGGTAATAATCAAAACCAGAAAATAACAACACACAGAAAAAAAAAAAAGTAGAAAAGACGAATTTTCCGGTTGAAGATTCGAAAGGTGAGCACAATAAATCAATAATGGAGTCAATTGGAGCAAGCAAATAAATAAATAAAAATAAAACAAACACAGAATTGAAAGCAGAAAGTTCACGCGATTGGTGATTAAAAGAGATGGAAGAGGTTTACCTTCTTGGATGGCTGAAGCCATGGATGACATGACAGTAATGGGGAAGAAAAGCTAATCAGTTGAATGGAGAGAGGAAAAGAGTAAAGCTACGCATGAGAATGAGAAAGACAGAGAGACAGAGAGCTGACGAAATGAGTGGGATGGCAAGAGGAAAACAACAAAAGAAAAGGAAGGTGCAGAGAACCCACCCCACTGCTCATACCTATAACCTACTAGTACTAGTACTTGCATTAGCCGGGAAAAATACATTTTTTCCAATGAAAGGATAATATTAATTTTGGACCATCCCTAGCAGATAGGTTATTTAATTCCGTTCCCTGTCAATTAATTTTGGATTGAATGTTGTTCGGATTCACATGATTCGATTTAATTTTGGTTTCAGGCAAGATCATTTTCGATTTAGGTTAATTTTGACTGACTTAACTTTTGGTCAAATAAGCTTGCAGAGCAAAAGAAAACAATATTTTTGGAGGGAAAAAAATATTCGGTTCATATTAATTTTGATTTCGGTTCACTTTGTTAGTTATTTCAGATATCAATTCACGTATAGATTAAATTACCAGTTCAGATTTTGAGTTAGTTTGGCCAAGTCTAGTTTTCGTCAGGCTTTGTAAATAAATAAAGAAAATATAAGCTAACTTGGTAAAAAGTTTTGAAGTGTTTGATAAAATAGTTTTTCAAACGAAATTTCAATTCAAAACTAATTCTAAAACGGCTCAATATTAGTTTCTGGGTTTTTTTTTTCTATGTTAATGTTTTCTCTTACATTTTTTTTGATAAACAACTGATTTAACAAATGATTTTTCTGGAAGAGAAAAAAAAAGTTGATGCAAATGACTGCGAACTATTTGTCACACACCCATATCTCTTATCTTATGAACTGATAAAACTCAACTTCAATTGACAAAGAATTAATGACTAAAAACGTAAAGATCGATCAGTGACGTTGGGCCCTTATTGGAGCTAAACATGAGGTACATAAAAAGATATTGCACACTTGACTTTTGATTAGGATTATAAGATGCTCTAAATCAACAAGCGACACAAGATACTCTATCAATCCAATTACCCTTCGATTTCTTACAGCTGTTCATGACTCGGCTTTTGTGATTTAAATAGATGATAACATTACTTGTTGAATGAATAACGTGGTGAACATTTTCAAGAAACAAAAACAAATATTGGAAGTGCAGGCTAATGAGAAATTTATCAAATGAGTGGTATAAAAAATTGTCACATACGCAATCAATAGACATGGGATTAGTATTCAAATTCAAATTTTTACGGCAAACAACAACAATCATCAAACATGTCTAAGTGTGCTTTCAGGGATGAGTGCAAGTTTGCATTAAACATATATTTAAGGGAAGCAAATATGGCAACAACTCATAAGATTACGTGTTTTTCTATGGATTTACTTTTTATTTTATATTTTGAGCTTGATGCATGAATTTTTGCAAGAATAGGTACCTTATTTTTCCTCTTACCAATGTATTTTTTTTAAAAAAAAAAAATGAGCACCTTCGATCGAGTGAATCCCCACACAAACTATATGAATTGGCTCATATGCAATAATTAGACATGAAATTAGCTCAACTTACTATCTCAATTAGCTCCTTTCGGTAGCTATCTCATCTTTAGCCTTGCTAATATGTTCAAAAATATTTATGTAAATTTGACAATATTATTACAAAGTTTATCTATGTTGGTCCCAAAGTTAGTGTTAGGTCACACTAAAGGGTGATGAATAGGGTGATAGTGAAAACTTTGAAATTTATAACTTTTGGCTCATGCATTAACAATGTTTTAAAAAAAAAAGTCAAAGTAGCTCTGATAAAAAAATATATAAATTAATGCACAGAGATTATAAGCTGGATATAACAGTAAGAGAGATAACACACATAATATTATTATGAAATTTACCACACTTAATAGGGTTATGCCTCTACCTAAGGATTCGTTAGGATTTCAACACTCACATTAACTCTTCTTAGGTTGTTGAACGTCAACATCACTCTCATGCTCGTTCAGAGTGCACAACAACCTCACTCTTGAACATCAACAATCTTTTCAAGGTCTCTTACGAACGGATTTGTCCACAATACAAACCCTTTTAGGCTCATACATCAAATCTCACTTTAGATCTTTGACAATCTAATGAAGGCCTCTTATGAATAAACTTCGCCTGAATTTCCTTTTGGGCTAGCAGCACTTGCTAGCAAGAGGAACTTCTCAAATCTCCTACGTCATAAGTATACATGAATATGTACATGATTGGAGTGAAGCACAATATTTAAATACCAAAGAACAGTTAGCAAAATGTGAGTTGAATCACTTGGTCTATTGCTTACGCTCTTTTCCAACAGTTAGGGCTTCTGTTTATAGAGCTATATATTGGCTCTTCTTTATCGTTGGAATCATCATGCTAGTTGTCGAAATGAAATGCAATTGCATTGGTCTTTTGTTCTTCAAAATGTAATGTATTTGTCAGCTTCTTTAATCTTCGCAACATCTTGCCAAAGTGTAGATACAAATCTGCTTTTGCCCTGCTGGCTTTTCAAGCTGAATTGACTTTATTAGTTAACTTACAGAACATTAAATGTGTTGGTTGTTAAAAACTGCTAACGTAGCTACAAGACATTCAACCTTGATAGCACATTCTTTGCAAAATCAAGCCAAGCTACTTTCTCTCTCGGTCACTAATTTGAACTTTCGAACAAGGCCCATCAATGAGCATGTATCTACCCACCTAAGTACTCATTTTATTGGTTCATATCAAATGACTTACCATCCTCCTTTTCATTAGGTCTAACAATAGTATTGTACTCTCCTACTACCATCCATGGCTTTACTTAAGGTTGAGGATCTCTCTACATCTCCCTTCAAAACCCAGGCCTTTCCGGTCTTATAACGGCCTGAACCTAACATTCATTCTAATTACCTAAATCATCTTAATTACAAATTAATCAAGGTGGGCTCCGCATTTCAATTCAGCATTTTCTATATATGCATACGTATTTGTACATTGCAGGTTGAAACAATGACGTGGCCTCAAAATGAATTTTGAAATACTCCTAAATAATTCATTAAAATTCTGATAAATAATTGAGCGTTTGGTAGAACGAAAATGCATTTTCCCATAATTTTATATGTATTTATGTAAGGGATGGAAAATAAAACAATAAAAAAAATTAAAAAAAAGAAAGAAAGAACCGACATGAAATTGGGTAAATTCGAACCAAACCCCGAAACCCCTCAATTTGCTCTGCTTCTCACGCACACACACCCCCAACCCCCTCCTCTCCATTTCTCTATGCTCCAATCCGGCCCCAGTCGCCGCCCCAGTCACTGGCCGTCCACCATAGCTGTTACCGTCATTGCCAGCACCTCTGTCGGCCACCGCAAATGCCCAAAATCCTTCAACCCCTTTTTGCTCTGCTTCTTCGAGGCCCCATGACACCCCCTCATTCCCCTGCTCGCTGGCCGTTCCCCCGCTGCCGCCAGCCCCTCCGTTTCTGTCGTCGGCCGCCGTGTGCCCAGCCAATCCTCTCTCACTCTCTCTCAGGTGTGTGCTGCATGGATAGACAGGTAAACTCTAACTTCCCCCTAATTCAAAGTTTGATGTTTATGCTTGAATCGTTAGTAGTACATGATGTATGTGGCTTGGATAGGTATTAATTAGTAAATTTCTTGGATTAATTGGGATGTTTGGGTTGAGTTGTGTGTCAAAGGCTGAGGCAGAGTATAGTGAGTGGTGGTTTAGAGGTTGCATATGAATATTGGTTTGTTTGTGATGAGTAATGATATGATTAACAGTGATGAATATTTATTCGTAAATTTCTCGGATTATTGTGGATGCTTGGAATGAATTGTGGCTTGGAGGAAGTAGGATGAATGTGGCGCGTGCAGTGATTTAGTTTATTTATGTGATTTTGATGAGGTTGAGATTAATGCTAATGCATATTTGAATGAACTTGAAGTGAAGTATATGTGGATGAATGAGTTGAGGCCATAAACTTGATAAGTTAGGGTGTGGCTTGAATGATGCTTAAGTAATTATGTTGAATTGTTAGCGTTTAAATGAATTAAGTCATGATGAAATGGACATATATGTGTGTGTGTGTCTATGTATATAAGGTTATTGAGTACTTGAAGGAAATTAACGAGAATTTATGTTAAAATTATGGATATTGGATGTATGTGTCATTGTCATGAAGTGATTATTAAGGTTAATGGGTTGAATGGAGTTGAAGCTTGGTTGTGTGGATGTGATGATATATAGGGAAATTTTAATAATGGTTGAACCAAAATGATAAAGTATATATATCTACATATACGAGTATGATGTTTTTACGTGGCAGATGATATAAGCTCAATGTCAAGTGAGGCCGGAGAAAAAGGAATGAGGAAAATATAATTGGAAGTCTACGAGATAAGTGTGAGGTTAAACTATTATGTAAGGTGAGAATGATAAAGTAGTGTTTTTGGATTAGTAATACTAATGATCTTGAGACTCAAGACGAGAAGGAGGAAAGATGGGAACTAAATTCACTTCAGAGGATTCGGAAAAAGAAAATTATTGGGATAATGTGAGTTGAGTGGCCTAGCTTGAAAGTAATGAATATTAACTAACAAAGTTAGATTAAAGATAGTCATTGGAAGTGTAGTGTGGCATGAGGGGAAATGTAAGCACAAAAGGAAATAAGTTGTTTTGAATTAATGTGGCGATTATTCTTATATTAAATTTGGGGATCAGTTGTCAGTCCTTGTTGATACAAATTTAGAAATTGCTTGGAGACTTCGAGGAGTTCATTATGCAAACCTTGGTGATAGTTGTAATGCTATTAAGGTATTGGTATGGCTTATATTTTGTCCTCCAATTGCTAATAACCCTACCAATTGCAGATAAGTTTAAAGGTACTCACACGTTCGCGGCTAACAAGTGTGACAAAAATGTCGATATTGACAAGTTTTTGTCATTTACAAGATACTAAAAAAGGCTATAATGATAATAATAGTAATAACGCCCAAGTTAATAAAAACAAGGTGAATTGTTGCAAGCGTCAATCATATTAAAAGAAATAATTGAAACGAAAAGAAACACTAAGGAGTGTCAGATCATTAGTCGAGTCAGAACATTTAAGAAAATTTCATAATCTTACACTAATGATAAAGATAACATATTTGAAGTAGGAATGAGGCCATCTCTGTCATTTCAAGCTGCCAACACACATTCCGTTACAAAGGGGAGAGAATATCAAAGACCAGGTACGTACATTGCCTGTACTCTACAAAAACTCACATGTTTTTCAGCAATGAGGAATTAATGCAAGATTCATTTAATGAACCAATTTTCTC
>NCQT01061938.1:7855-18410 GCA_002740465.1 Stenocereus thurberi
GAAGAGCATGCTAATCATCTCCACTAAGTCTTGAGTATTCTATCTCAAGAAAAGCTCTATGGAAATTTGGAGAAGTGTCACTTTTTCACCCCTCAAGTCATATTTTTGGGCTATGTTGTTTCAGCCCAAGGGATTCATGTGGATGAAAGCAAAGTCAAGGCCATCCGTGAGTGGCCCGTTCCTACCTCCATCCAACAAGAGCAAAGTTTTCATGGTCTAGCCTCTTTCTATAGGAGGTTTGTGGGAGATTTTAGCACAATTGTTGCCCCCATGACCGAGGCACTCAAGGCTAAATCGTTTGAATGGACTAAACAAGTTCAACAGCCCTTTGAAGAAATCAAGCTCAAGCTCACTAGTGCACCCGTTCTTGCCCTTCCAAGCTTCTCCAAAGTGTTTGAAGTGGAGTGTGATGCTTTCGGTGTGGGGATAGGGGCGGTCCTATCTGAAGAGAAGAGACCCATGGCTTTCTTTAGTGAAAATCTCAATGATGACAAAGGGAAGTATTCTACATATGCAAAGAGTTTTATGCCATTATGAGAGCTTTGGAGCATTGGAGGCACTATTTGGTGGGAGGAGAGTTCATTCTCCATTCGGATCATGAAGCTCTTAAGTTCATACAGGGACAACACAAGCTCAACCCAAGGCATGCCAAGTGGGTAGAGTACTTACAAGCCTTTCATTTTGTGATCCACCACAAGTCGGGCTAACTCAATAAGGGTGCGGGTGCTTTTTCAAGAAGGTACCTCTTACTCTCTACCTTGGAATCCAAAGTGCTTGGATTTGAGATTATTAAGGGGTTGTCTGCCCAAGATGAAGATCTTAAGGAGATATATGAGAAGTGCACCACTCATGCTCACAGCTTGTTTCACTTGGATAATGGGTTTCTTTTTAAAGGAACTCAATTATACATACCTAAGTGTGGATTTAGAGAGCTTTTGATTCAAGAGCTCCTTTGTGGGGCTTTTGGCCTGACACTTCGACATTGAGAAAACTTATTCTTTGCTCAAGGATCACTATTATTGGCCGAAGGTGTCCAAGGATGTGGAGCACTTTATCAAAAGGTACTAAACTTGCCAACATGCCAAGAGTCACTCCTGGCCCCAAGGCCTTTATTCTCCCCTTCCCGTCCCTCAAGGACCTTGGAAGGATGTGAGCTTAGATTTCATTATGAGTTTGCCAAGAACACAAAGGCACAAAGACTCCATCATGGTGGTGGTGGACCGATTCTTCAAGATGGCTCACTTTGTAGCTTGTCATACCATCAATGATGTTTACTTCATTGCAAAACTCTATTTCAAGGAGATAGTTCGACTTCATGGGATTCCAAGAAGCATGGTTTTGGATAGGGATACTAAATTCCTAAGTCATTTTTGGCTCACTTTGTGGAGGAATTTTGGTGCTCACCTGAAGTTTAGTATAACTTGCCACCCCCAAACCGATGGCCAAACCGAGGAGACTAATAGAACTTTAGGCACTTTGCTTAGAGTTCTATTCAAGAAGAGCATCAAGGGGTGGGATGAGCTACTTCTTTATACGAAGTTTGCCTTCAACTAAGCTCCAAGCAAAGCAACCAATCTTTCCCCCTTCCAAGTGGTGTATGGATGCAACCCTCGGAGTCCATTAGACCTTATTCCAATCCCCAATCCTACCAATTTCAGTTGGGAGGCCGAGAAGAGAGTAAAAGAGATCTAAGAGTTATACACCAAAATTAGGGAAAGAATTGAGAAGTGTAATGAGCAAGCTAAGCAACAAGCAACAGGCATAGAAAAGATGCTCAATTTCAATCGAGAGACTTGGTATGGGTTCCCTTGTGAAAGGAAAGGTTCCCTAGTAAATGCAAATCCAAACTCATGCCGAGATCGAATGGTCCTTTTGAGGTTATTAAGAAGGTTGGTCCTAATGCATAAAAAATCAACCTTCCTGGTGAGTATGAAGTCTCGACCACCTTCAATGTGGCTGATCTTAGCCCATTCTATGATGAAGATGAAGACTTTCTGAGTTTGAGGTCAAACTCAAACAACCCAGGGAGAATAATGGGGACTATCTCATTGAACCTCCTAACCTCTCTTCTTCAATCCGACAAGAGTCCATCTACACCAAGGGAGCCAAGGAAGTGCATACATCAGTCAGAAACATCATGAACCAACCCAACAGCCTGCTACCCAGTTTAACCAAAAATTATCCTGGTTTTATCTATCTTTTGGGACTAGCTGCTGAAGGGATAATTGACTCCCTTGACTACGCGCTTTAATTGTAAGATGTTAGCTTTCAAATAAATAAGGTTTCAAGGCCTTTGGAGGTCATGTGCTAGGTCGAACAGTAAGTTCTTTCAGACAGTGCAGTCTAGATTTGAAACCAGCGAAAGGTAGAAACAATGGGCATTCAGTTAATTTATTGAAGTCTAACTTTTTTGAAACTTTAGGGAATGAAAGATAAGATAAATATTTATCAAACCTTCAGCCTTGAAGGACCAGAAAGCACCCCCTTGTGCTGCTATTATCCAGCCAAAAGGACAATAAAAATCCCCCTTTGACCGGTTAATAGCTAGAAGGTACATGGTGATGTTTTCCTTGGTTTTCTCTTGTACTTTGCTGCAAATTGACTTGTACTTGTGTATTGTTCGGCCTAGAAAACTTAACACCTCATTTGGGTGCATCATTAGTCCTAATAAGGTGGCCTAAGTAGGATTGTGCTTGCTTGTACTAAGGGGGTTGGCTGATTTGATGCTTTAATGCACTAATTGTCTCTTGGGTGCATTTTAGGCCTTAGGACAGCCGTGTGAAGGGTCTTTAAAACCAGCCAGGAAGTCTTTTGTAAACACACTTGAATGAATACAAAAGCTTAAGTTGTGAAAGCTCTCTCTTTTATATCTCAAAATCCTAGTGTTGTACCTTGAGTGTGGCACCTCAAGTGGGTCTCTAGGTCTTCTTCATTCAACTAAGAAGGTGATTAAGTTCTGTAACTTAGTTCAAGAAAGAAGGTTGCCCAAGTGTGCAAACCAAGGTGGGTCTTCAAATCACCCTTGCTAGTCCACTTGCATTCTACCCTTGTTCTTGTTCTTTCTTGTTTCAATCTCTTCCATACCCATTTACATTCTTGCATCCCTTTCGCAATCTCTTGCATTAGTGAGGCTAGAATACATCAGATATGATGCTGGATTTCCCTTTTCGGGGTTAATCCAGAAGGTTTTTCTTTTGGAAACGCATGATTAAATCATTAGAATAACGACTTAGCTGTCGGGTGATTTGGTAAGGGGGATTCGGATTCTTCCTTTAAGGCTAGAATCGACTCTCTAAAAGCTCGAAACTCATGGTAAGAGGCTTTTATGAGGGGTTCACTCCACGCAAATAGCAAATTCAATCTTTCTGGTTGTTTTTGTGGTTTGTGTTTGGAAAGTTCAGAGGGAGATAACGGCACCAAAGTGATCTTTTTTCCTCCTTTGGTATTCAGAAACCCATTAGGCATTATCTATCAAACATCCAAGGATGACCTAGTAAAATATGACAAGCATCCATCGGGATCACATTGCATCAAAGTTCATGTTGATAATTCTTTCGGATTGAAAATGAAACCAAACATCGGGAATTAACTTGGAGGTCATTACTTTAATTCAGCCATTGGATGTTATATGGGTAAGGGTGTGCCGTGGCTTGGAGGCAGAATTTCTCAATCATGCTTAATGAAACGGCATTAGTACAACTACCTCCATCAATTATCAACGAGCATACTTTTCCCTTAACAGTACATTGGGAATGAAAGATATTTTCCCGCTATTCATGCTTAACCCCTCATTGGCTACTTAGTACTTTTTGAAGTACTAACATCTCTCCTTCATCTGCAGCTTCCTCAACTTCCTCCTGTTCTTCTCCCAGCTTTTCTTCTTCATTCTCTTTCTGTTCTTCCTCATTATCTTCCTCTCTTATTGTATCCCACTCAACAAGAGTAATTATCCTTCGATTTGGACAATCAGAAGCGATATGCCCAAGTCCTTGACAATTAAAACGTCGTGGACTACTCATTGGAAATTGATGTGCACATTCTTGAACGGGCTGGTGCCGTATATGGGGGTATGGTGGCCGCGGTGCTGGCTAAGTTCTTTGAGGAGTTTGGGTTCTTTGTGGCATTGGGAAAGACAACATTTGTGGGTTTGGTCTAGGAGGGAAATTTGGACTCCCCTGGTTTAAAGGTTGAGTTAGAACTGGAGGCTTCGGGAAATCACAGTTGAATGGCTTGTTTCGATGTTGTTATTCAACCTCATGTGCTAGCACGAATACTTCATCAAATGTGGTGTACTGTTGCAGTTCCATAATGTTAGAATACCTAGGATCATGACAACCCAAGTATCTAACAATTGTTTGCTCTTCAGGCTCCTGGATGTCACACTTGATTAGGAGCTTTATGAATTCTCTTATATATTCTTCAACAATTAAATTCCCCTTAGTTAAATTATGTAGTTGGGAATAACTGTCTTAAATATATGTTGTAGGAAGGAACCAGGATTTCAATTTTGACTTCATCTTTTTCCAGGTTCGAATCTTGCCTTTTCTATTTCTGGTTCGCTTGGGACAAAGGTTTGTCAACTAGAGGGACCCATACTTTCGTAATATGAGCACAACTAGCTTCAGTTTCTTATCTTCTGGAATGTCCATGTAATCGAAGATTCGTTCAATGGTATGTAACCATTTCAGAAACTCATCAGGATCTAATTTATCCTCGCACTCAAGAATTTCAACTTTGAAATCATTGGAGTTGCGGGGTGCTCTTCTGGCTTCTCTAACTCTTCTTAGAGATTGTCCATGACTTGATGAACTGACCAAGTTACTTGCTTCTACATTGCCATGAACAAATTCGGATGGACGTTCAAGCACCTTCTATTTCTGTTTCATGTGATTTCCTAATTGTTTTCGCAAGTACTCATTTTGACTTTTCAATTCTTCTTGCTGATTCTTCAACTCTTCATTGGTTAAAGTCAAGGATTGGTAGTTCTTCATACTCATTTTGATGGAAGGCAAAAAACGTGGTTGTTTTATTTTATTTTTTTTTTGGGAATTTTGTAGCGTGATAGAAAGTGGGAAATGTGTGAGGATTAATTTCAGATCAAAGATGAGACTTGGCTTTGACACCAAATATGATGTGTCACACTAGGAAAGGAAGAAATGAAGGGAGAGCTCAAATTTAAGGAGAATAGAAGGATGAAGGTGGCATGTGGAAAGGAATGGCGTGCTTAGGGAAAGGAAGTAGAAAACTGAAAATTGAAAGATCAATAGAACTGAAACGATTCTTAGATATAGATTTCACCACTAAGAATTGTTTTAGGGCCCTTGATCTTTGGTTAGGATAAAAATTTCACCACCTAACCAAGACCAAGATTCACTTGATTACCGCTCTAATTGCCTAATTAGAGATAACCAAGTAGAGAATTCAAGGTAACAACACTAAGGAGTTTCAAACTCAACTTCAGATTTCAATATTCATCACTCATTACAAAAGGAATGACTAGGCTATTTATAAGCACGCTTAAGCCTCTTTTTCTTTCTCACTAGGTAACCTTTAGAAGGCTACTTACCGATTAGGAAACTTACTAAGTATACTTAACTAAATTACATAGTGTGTTTCTAAACTATGCTAAACATGAATGAAAAGCTTCTTCCTTGATGATTCTTGGCTGGTTAGTCATGTTTTCCTTCGTAGGAAGGACTTCCCCCACGGCTACCGCATCAAACGAACAAGGCTTGCACAAGTATGCCACCTCATGCCATGGTGTTCGATTGTGAGCTTGCAAATGGCCTATTCTTGTTAACCCACGTGTCACTTCCTCCATGCATGATTCATATAGTGACAAAGCATTGCTAGGCAGCCAAGTAAGTACAAAGCTTAGTAGAGAAAACCCACCTAAGAGCGTAAACCCTCTAGGTGAAGAAACCGGCTGTGAACAGGTGCACATGGCTTGGTTTTGGCTCCTATTAGGCCATCTCATTTTGATGAGTAATCTTAGGTTTCCTTCTATAGGGGGAAACCTCAATATGTCAGCAAACCCCCCATTTGAGAAATTTGGATTTGCACATCATTAGGAGGCTCAATTAGCCTAATTGATCAGTCGTGCATTCTTGGGCGATATCCGTGCAGCCTGGCGAAATGGGCTGGGCTAGATGGCTTAGCTTGTTTTCATTGGACCTTACGGGACATACTTAGCTGCTTGACATCCTAAAAAAAAGAATTACATAATTTGGATGTCATTTGGACTAAAAAATAATAAAAACAAAACCAGGTACATGCGAAGGAGGTAACTCGAATGCATGCTCCATTTCATCTTGCAAACGAGACTCGTTCCTTGGACTTGGATGTTTATACTTGGATTTCCTTGACTAGGAGGACTTGTTGGTGACATGTGAGGTTGATTTGCATCACTCAGCCTTGATCTCTTAACTACAAAAAAGGCAGACCTCAGGTGTAGACCGAAGGATCGCCCCTCTGACAATCAAGTCAACCGCCAAAGGAATTGATAAAGAATAGAGCTTTAAAGATTATAATTTCAAGGATAAAGATATCTAAAAAAATATGCTCTGATAATATGAATTCTTGTGATACTTTTCTATCCCCCTCCTAGAGATTATGAGGGTCTCCATTTATAGCCAAAGTAATTAAGGGGTAGTATGTGCCATTTTATTGTTTTCCTTCATTCTAGCCTATTTTGGGCCTTTTTCGCTGGCCCAGCAGGATGTGTGAGTTTTCTAATTGAGCCTGCTTTGGCCCATTATAGAGGTGGATGTTGACAGGGCATAGGGCTTAGACTTTCCTGAATCATTTGGCCCCTCACATTCTACATGCCCACATTCCAAGGCAAGTAGGGAATCATCGTTCTTTCCCTTTGGTCAAAGTCATGAAAACCCTATTCAATCACAACCTAAGCCCCTTGGGGATAAGGGCGCATAAGAGTACTGGGCGACATGATGCCCAGCTTAAGAATGTTCTGTAGTGTCTTGGGGCTAAAGGTGCATATGGAGCATCAGATGAAAGGATGCCTAGCTCAAGGGCGGCCTTAGCCCCATGGGACTAAAGGTGCATAAGGAGCGCTGGCCGAGAGGACACCCAACTCAAGGGGCATTAGGCGGAAGGACACTCAACTCAAGGACGGCCTTAGCTCCTTGGGGCTAAAGGCATGTAACGCGTGATGAGCGAAAGGACGCCCAGCTCAAGGAGCATTGGGAGGAGGGATGCTCAACTCAAGGACGATTTAAAGGCATGGAGTTAGCGATGGGCAAGAGGATGCCTAGCTCAAGAAGCCCTGGGTAGGAGAACACCCACCTTAAGGATGGTCGTGAAGGTACGGATGGAGCGATTGGTGCGAGGACGCCCAGCTCCTAGAGCTTGGGCGGGAGGCCACCCAGCTCAAGGAGCGTTAGCCGAAAGGACGCCCTACTCAAGGACGGCCTTAGCCCCTTGGGGCTAAAGGTACATAAGGAGCGATGGGCGAGAGGACATCCAGTTCAAGGAACATTGGGTGTAAGGACGCTGAACTCAAGGATAACCTTAAAGGCACAGAATTGGTGATGGGTGAGAAGGCGCCCAACTCAAGAAGACCTAGGTAGGAGAACGTCCACCTCAAGGATAGCCTTGAAGGTGCGGATGGAGCGACGGGTGAGAGGACACCCAGCTCTTGTAGTGCTGGGCAGGAGGATGCCTAGATTAGGGCGACCTTAGCCCCTTGAGGTGAAAATTGTGCAAGGAGCGATGGGCGAGAGGATGCCTATCTCAAGGAGTGTTAGGCAAAAGGATGCCTAACTCAAGGATGACCTTAAAGGCGTAAAAAGAGCGACGAGCAAGAGGACGCCCCACTCATTGATAGCCTTAAAGGCCCAGGAGGAGGTACGGGTGAGAGGATGCCCAACTCAAGGAGCATTGGGCGACAGGACGCCTTGCTCAAGGATGGCCTTAAAGGCATGAAAAGAGTGACGGGCGAGAGGACGGCCCGCTCATGGACGGCCTTAAAGGTGCAGGAGGAGGCATGGGCAAGAGGACCCCAGCTCAAGGAGCATTGGGCGACATGACACCTTGCGCAAAGAGCGCTGGGAGGACGCCCACCTCAAGGACAGCGTTAAAGTTGAAGGTGCGGATGGAGCGAGCAACGAGAGGACGCCCAGCTCCAAGAGTGTTAGGCGGAAGGACGCCCAACTCAAGGACGACCTTGAAGGTGCAGATGGAGTGATGGGTGAGAGGACGCCCAACTTCACGAGCGTTGGGCAGGAGGATGCCTGACCCAAGGGAGATCTTAGCCCCTTAGGGCTAAAAACATGTAAGGAGCGATGGGCAATAGGACGCCACGTGCAAGGAGTGTTAGGCAATAGAACGCCGCGCTCAAAGAGCGCTAGGCAGGAGGACGCCCAGCTCAAGGACGCCCTTAAAGGCATAGAAGGAGCGGTGGGTGAGAGGACACCCAGCACTAAGAACGCTGGCCGGGAGGATGCCTAGCCGAAGGACGAACTTTATTCCTTTAGGCTAAAGGTGTTGTATAGCAACAGGCCTTAAGCCATGCTACCAGCAGCCGGCCTAGGGTCATGCCTAGTGATCCTCAGCCCAACTTCATGAGCGTTGGGCAGGAGGATACCTGACCCAAGGGAGATCTTAGCCGCCTAGGGCTAAAAACACGTAAGGAGCGATGGGCAATAGGACGTCACGCGTAAGGAGTGTTAGGCGACAGAACGCCGCGCTCAAAGAGCACTAGGTAGGAGGACGCCCAGCTCAAGGATGCCCTTAAAGGCGCGGAAGGAGCGGTGGGTGAGAGGACACCCAGCACCAAGAGCGCTGGCCGGGAGGATGCCTAGCCGAAGGAAAATCTTATTCCTTTAGGCGAAAGGTGTTGTATAGCAACAGGACTTGAGCCATGCTACCAGCGGCCGGCCTAGGGTCGTGCTTAGCGATCCTCAGCCCTTAGGGGTTGAAGGTGTAACGACTGGCACAGGGTCGTGCTTAGTGATCCTTAGCCCTAGGGCTAAAGGTGTAGTGATGGCCCAAAGGTCGTACTTAGCGATCCCTAACCCCTTTGGGCTAAAGGTTTAGCGACAGGCCCAAGGCCATGCTTAGTGATCCTTAACCCCTTGAGGGCTCAAGGTATAGCGATTGGCCTAGGGTCATGCTTACTAGCGATCGGCCCAGGGTCATGCTTAGTGATTTTTCGCCCCATTAGGCTAGAGGTGTAGCTACTGCCTCAAGGCCGTGCCTAACGATCCTTAGCCCCTTGAGGGCTGCAGGTATAGCGACCGGCCTAGGGCCATGTTTAGTGATCCTTAGCCCCTTGAGGGATGAAGGTATGATGATCGGTGTAGGTCTATGCTTACTAGAAACCGGCCCAGGGCTGTGCTTAGCTATCTTTTGCCCTTTTGGGTGAAAGATGTAGCGACCGACCTAAGGCAAAACAACTGGCCCAAGGCCATGCTTAGTGATCCTTAACCGCTTGAGGGCTAAAGGTATAGCGACCGGGCCAGGGTCGTGCTTAGCGATCCTTCGCCCCTTTGGCTAAACGAGTAGTGATGGGCTCAGGGCCGTGCTTAGTGACCCTTAGCCTCTTGTGGGTTGAAGGTTTAGTGACCGGCCTAGGGCCGTACTTTGTGATCCTTAGCCCCATAAGAGTTAAAGGTACAGCGACTGACCTAGAGCTGTGCTTACTAGCGATCGTCCCAGGGCCGTACTTACTGGCGACCGGCCCCGGGCTGTGCTTAGCAATCCTTCGCCCCTTGGGGTTAAAGGTGTAGCAACCGGCTCAGGACTGTGCTTTGTGATCCTTTATCCCCTTGAGGGTTAAAGGTATGGCGACCAGCCCAGGGCCGTGCATAGTAATCCTTAGCCCCTTAAGGGCTGAAGATATAGCGACCGGCCTAGTGTCATGCTTAGTGATCCTTCGTCCCTTTGGGATAAAGGTGCGAGGGGCAGCATAGGATGTCGTGCTCGAGTGTGGGGGTGACATCATGACCCCATGGTCCAAGGAGGAAGACGTGAGCGACGGGTGACATTTGAGGCATACTTGAGGCACAAAGTTCATATAACGGCCGAGTGCTAAACTTGGTGAGAGTTAACCCAATGTTGTTGTATGATGGACGTACCTAGTATCCCAATAAGTGATGGGTTTGATGGCCGAGCTTTCCCATCTAAATTGCTACAATACCAATGGAGGGAATGTATATATATTTTTTTATTTCCTAAAGTTCAATAATATACTTGATACAAGCCCTCACTTATAAGATAATTGTGGTAGAAGATAAAGACTCGACTTTTCATTCTCATGTGCATTTACTTGCTAGCAACCACCTTTTTTTTCCCTTTTTGGTTGGTTTTTGATGCTCGGTATGTAGCCACCATGCTTTAGTGCTGCCTAAATTTGAATGGTGCATGCGCTTGGCAGTGCTAACATGGTCCGTCACAGCTAGTGGTCAACTGTTCATATCTGGATGGTCCTTCGGCTCGGCTCGGCCCGGCGATTTTGAGCGGCGGACAGCCGGTGGTTCCATGGCTGAAGCGAGTAAGGCGGATGGCAGGCTATTCTCATCCAACCCCAATGCAG